>BLKR01003598.1:0-138670 GCA_011170035.1 Teleogryllus occipitalis | reverse complement strand
ATTTCAGGCACAATTTGCGGAGCCTTCCGGCCGTTCTAACGCATATTTCGAATTTGTTTATAAAATTATAAATTGTTGCAAAATTGTTAATTCGCTGTTTTTGGTTCTGGGACATCGGGAGACTATCCCCCCTTTAGATTTGCAAAATTCGGAAATTGTTTATAAATTTGCAATTGTTGCAATTTTTTATTGTCTAATCTGAATGGCGTTTAAATGTGATGCAAAATTCCGGAATCCGTTCGGTGCTATTATATTTCGTTCTCGAGATATATGTAATTGTTTATAAGAAATTAACATCTTAGTAGACCCCATTTGTTTTCGCTTAATTCATTCGCGCTAGCAGAATAGCGTGGGATGGGCATACTGAAAAAACAGTTCTCCAATGCCGCGCTTTTGCCTGCCACATACGCTTAAAATGCACTTGCTTGTAAACAAATTCTGTGGCCATTTTAATTATGCTAAATTCGTATTTTTACGGCGAGTATGAGCATAACTTTTATTTGTTTTTTATATTCTCTTTTAAGTCCTACAATTTGCAAGGCGATGTATTTATCAAATAGGAAAGAAATTGATTATAAAAAAAATATTTTTCAAGGTGCATTACGCCCAAACAATTGTTTCTGTTTTTCTATCAAAGGGATGTTGAGCAACCGAATAGTTGTATTATTAATTTTTTTAAGTCCCCTGTTAACACCGAGAGTCAGAAACTATTTGTTCCTCTTGTTTACCCATTACGATTAAAAAATAGGGAAACATATTGCTTAGCTGTTTGCTATAAACTGCACTGGATTGGATGAATGTAGTGTTAAGGTTTTCAAATACAAAAATATTCAACTTCGTGTTTTGAAAGATCACATGAGTAGAATCACACATCACGATATTTACACAAGTATAGAAATTTCTAAATAAACGTATATAAATTTTAAGTCAATATTTTCAATTCAATTTATCATTCCTTTCTAAAACTGTTAATTTGATGATTTCATTGTATAATATTCAAATCAGAGCTTTATGTGCTAAATCTACGCATTGTTAATACATATTTTTAAACAACATTAATATATTTAATATACATTTAAAAGGTTTTTAGATTGGCGAACGTTTCAATGAAATTTCATGAATTCCTAAATGCTTGAAAATAAATACTTGTAAAATTAAAAAATTGTAGCGTGTGAAAATATAACAAACTCACGTATTTGGTAAAACGAGTCGATATTACTAAAAGAAAGCAAAACAGATGTTATATCAATTCAAAGAGATTTAGCGTTTGTTTACAGTTTAGTAAATATCAATTGCTAGTGCATTCCCAGTGAAAATACATAGAACGAACTTGGTGGTCAAGTGATATGACCTTCCCAACACAGACTACATTTCAGTATCGTCAGAGTTCGAAGGTGGTTTGTTGGCCGCCATTCTACGAATCTATCAAAACCTTGAATTTTGCACGACCATCTCTGTACAGGGAGAACGTAGCGGTTTATTAAACGGAAACGGGCCTTTCGAGGTATCTAATATGCACTCTTTGCAAACGTTTAACCATTATAAACTATCCCTAAGAAAAATATCCAATAAACAATGTTAAACGTCACCAGCTTAACATTGCCTTTACTATTTGAATGTTTTCAACATCCCCAAAACCAACAGAAAACCCATGTTTTTACAGGTTATTATAAAACCAATTCAATAAATATAAGCATTTATTCACGTTATTATTTTTAAAACACTCAAATATTTACGATGTTATTTAATTCATTTCTTCATCGAAGATCTGAGATTAAAAAACTGATAAGCAGAGAAAATTAAAGTAATTTGGAGTGATTGATGAAGTTGAATGATCAAACGAAAAACAATGTTTCTTGATTCATATAATGCTATCGTGTTTAACAGACATGTAATTACATGTGATACCTATATTTAAATATCCAAACTAATGAAAATTTTCAAAATTAAAACCATCAATAAAACGTTGATTCATCAGCAAGGATTATATTATTAAATACTTTTTTGAGATTCATGTGCTCCTGTGTGAATAACGTAGTAAACGTGATTCGTATGATCCAGTTTCTCAGGATAATACAAAACCTGCTAGACACATACACTAAACATAATAGTTGTCAAATAGTTATTTACGACATGAGTATCATGAGTTATTTTATTACAATACGAAATTGGAGAATTATCAAACAAGACTCTTTAGCCGAAATTGTTAACCAATTGAATTTTGTAATATAATGTTACCATTTGAATATCATAGAAAGTAAGACGCAATTTGTCAAAATTCATGTGAGCTATAATTTTTCTTTAAATTTTACTCCTTATCCTGCGAAAGATGTGTGACAGTACTTATGTTAACAGTTCTACTGCCATGAGTTTAATTAATTTGTTTGCAGTACGCAAATTATTGTTTTTGGTTTTAAAGAAGCATGGATATACAGAGTATTGGGAAGGGAAACGTGGAAAATTTGAAAAAAGCTGTTTAAACAATTTTAATCACACTTTGTCTAATAAACTACGTAGATATTTTGAATAACTGAGCTGCAATAAACACGCAAATGTTGGTTTGAAAATATGATTTCTACGCAAAACTTTGCATTCTAGAATCATGTGGCGCCTCAAAAACACATGCTTTATGAGATATTTATAATGGATACGAACGATTATAACTATACAATTAACCGCAAAATTGTTTCTACCCGCAAAAATTATTCGCCGGGGATGAGATTCGATCTTACGTGCCTAAGCTTCTCCAACAGTGCGCTTACCTGCTATACCACAGAAGCTCTTATAACTTTTGTCTCACACAAACATGATTTTAAACTGTCATGTATCACAGATTTGACTAAAAAAGAACGTGCGACGTTTAGATGCTTGTGTTAACTACAGACGGACAGATAGACGCCAACATGGGATCTACACCATTCTCTTAAACGTTCTTGAGATTATGGGAAAAAAAGAATCAAAACCGATGAACTCGCTTTTGAGAAAATTTTGAAAATATCTCTGGGGCTTTATGTAAAGTACCTCCCAAAATTAAAATATCGGTTTCGAGTTAATGGGACCGTTAGATCAACAAGATCGATTGGGTATTATCAATTTTGGACAAAATCGGTTGAACAATTTAACCCGTAGCGTTGTTCGCATACGGAAGACTGATAGAAAAACGTTTTTCCGTCATTCAATTTTTCGGTAACAACGATCCACAAAACCTGAATTCTGGCTACACAACGCGTTAAAGGATTTCCCCCTAAATTTATCAAATAAGTTTATTCACTTTTTTCGTTACCAGAATGTGACGGTTTTTCTGCCGAAATTTCGCCGTATTCTGGTGCACGCTTAGAACACCTTTTCTTCTTACGACAGTAAGTGCGAGAAAGTAAAAATCAATAAAAACATTAAATCCTTTTTTCTACCCCCATTTCCGTCTTCCTAAAGGCCGAATTAAATAGCCTGTTCAACATAAAATGTATTAACCCCTATGTTATTTTTCCTAGTTTACCAATCCTCGTCTCAGTACGGGGGAGTGGGGGCAAAACTAGGAGAAGAAAAATCCCACACTACTAACACCTGGCTGTAGATTCCCAACTGGGGCAGGCAGCTGAAGAGAGCATCAACCTCAGAAGCGTCGGCAATGAGCGCAACAATGGATGCTGTGGGCAGCAAAAATGGACGCTGCCAACAATGGACACATATTTGCTTATCAATTCCTGTTAAAATTGTTTTGTTTTTCAGTTAGCATTGCTGTGATTAAATGTTCTTATAAGTCTTGTTTATGGACCACTAATTCGTGTTTCGAATACATAAAATTATTTTTGCCCGATCTTAAGATATTCTAAAATTATTCTTAAATATATTTTCTTTTAAATGATGACCTACAAGTACAACCAAACAAATCATAATTAGTCTCTTCATAAATAATTAAGAAATTAAACAGTTATAGATGCCCCGGAAAGCAGTAAGCCCGCTAAAACATTTCATTTTCGCTGCGAACTCTATTTCAAAATCTATTTTAATTTGCTACTTTAGTTATTGAAAAAGGTAAAATAATTTGGAAAGTAAATGAATGAATATTATTATAAATACGTATTACCTATTGCATATCTGCGTATATTCACACACACACACTTCTCGACTTTAAACTTGATTACATTTTATTGAACGTAGAGATATTCTAACATTAACGTTAAGTAAATAAAGGCCGGTATTACACTGTAAAAGATCTTTGTCAAAGATATTTTATAAAAGAAATATGACAGTGTAATAGCCAATATTTTATAAAAGATTTCTTTTATAAAATTTCTTGGATAAAATGTAGTCTCCGGCTTCCAACTTTTATCATATTTGGTAACATGGCGTCCGATATAGGGGTATTGCTTCAACCAAAGTCATAATTGCTGAGTGCGAGTAATTTGAATGTTTATATAATACTGTCCATCCGAACTACAAAAGTAAAACCAAACGAAGTAACGTTTGTAGGACACATTTTCCCGGGAAGTGGAAAATATGGTGTTTGGAAAATGCCCAGTTCAGGAAGATAATTTTTTTAAACTTCCCTATCAGAGGACTGAATTTCGAAAGAAGGAAGAACGACAAAGAAAATTGAATGTTTCCTCATCCATCCTCAAATAATTCTTCATTTCGAAGTTCTTTAATCAATGCTTCACAATGTGCGACCCATAACCTCACCATGGCGTTGTTCTCACCCTCAAACGTTTTCTTATTTATCTTTTGCTACATTAGCATTAAACATAGATTAGTTATAATAAAACATAAAGTAGAAAAACACAACTATTTGTGCGTAATTGATTGTAAATCGCGAGCAAACCTACATTATATTTGGACGAAATGTAATACGCTCATCAAATTTGTCAAAGTTTTCTCATCAAAGTTCAAAGACTGCCACAAAGTTCTTTATCAAAGATACGTCATATAACTTTTATAGTGTAATACCGGCCAAAGCCGCCGTATGTTATATCTTTCCCATTCATGTCGCCAACAATGAACTTCTCGGAAACACATCTCAAATATCCATAGTTGAATATTATAACAATAAAATATCAAATTTTTGTAATAAATGTTCCTTCAAAATTCCGGTATTTTCTGTTTTTCTTTCATGTTATATTTAAATACTATTATTAAGAGAGAAAACCTCATTGAGATAATTTCAATTAAATCAATGCAACTCGAAGAGCAAACGCTCGTGCGATTTGAAGAATAAACGCTAGTTTCTTCCTGTACTTAGAATTCGTCTTGTATATGAGTTAGGGCACGGGGATACCAAAATTTAAGAAAACGTTCACAGAATACATTTCTCCCTACAGTGCATTACACACATTTTTTAGCTGTTTTTGACATTAAATGAAAAATACAGCGTCGTAATAGCGTCTTGTCCGTCCCGACAATCATCACAATTCAAAAGAAATTCAGAATGACAGCTCGTGAAACGAAGCGGGGGAAATTCAAATTTGCTATTTCAAAAATTGTAAAATTATCTAAAGTACTTATATTTTTAAACAATTGTACGTGATCTTTATTAAAGGACTGATTATTTGAAAGGAATATTTGAAGATCTGTTTTTGATGAACACATTTCATTAAGGAAACAAACTATCTTTAATACTTAAGTTGTAGGAAAACGCCGAAAAAAAATTGTTTTGTTGCATTTTTGGAAAAATTCAGTATATGAACGAAAATCATCTCCGCCATCGTCTTATAGCGTCCATTACGCTATCCGGCAATAAAATTTAACCAGAAAAGTTCATGCCATTTTTTAATTTTTGAAAATGTTTCAGGGGCTTCTTGTAGAGTACCGTCCAAAAATAAAATATTGATTTGAAATTCAGGAGGGCTCGACATCAGCCAGATCGCTTGCGGAATATCAACTTTGGAGAAAATTGCCTGAACAGTTTAGCCGCTAGCATTGTTCACAGAAGAAAATACGTTTTACTCTTAATCGTTTTTTTTTTTCTTTTGTATTTACTACCCACCAAACCTGGCTTCTGGCTACACCACATGTTAAAGGGATTTTATTCTATAATTATCAACTGAATTTATCCACTTTTTTTTACACTAGGGCCCGGAAATTACAGTTTTTTGTGTCGAAAATTAGCCGATTTCCTCCGTAGAATTACGTAACGTTTACTTTCTCGTATACTCACATACATACGGAGTAATATATCACGTAGTATAGAGAAAGTTATGTAATGCTCCGCGAAAAAAAACGGCGAATTTTCGGCAGAAAAAATGTATTGCCGGGCCCCGAAAACAAAGGAGTGGATAAATCCAGTTACTAAATTAAGAGAAAAAATCTCTAACACGTGATGTAACCATAATTCCTGTTTTGTGGGTCTTTGATGCCGAAACACAAATTGAAAGCAAAACGTCAGTCTGTCTGCGTCTGTCCGTCTCTCCATCCATCTGTGAACACTACTAGCGCCTAAACAGATCGTACGATCTTTTGCAAATTGAAGAATCCCTTGTCGATGTGATTCTTGTTGAAACTTTGAGATTTTAAAAATCTTTCTTTAAAATTTGAGGGTACATTACATGAAGCCGTCGGTCATTTTCAAAAGTTTCTCAAAAACGACCCCAAATTTTTTCTTTAAATTTCTTCTAAGAATAGAGTAAAATACACTTATAAAGGCGACATACGTCCTATGTCCACTGTAAACTCTGAATTTCGAAAATTGGAAAAGTTTGAATTTTTTCGGCATTTTCCTACAACTCTAAAATTGAACACAGATTTTTTTTTCAAATGAAATTTGTTGTCCATAAATAATTCTTTCAATAAGGTCATATAATTTTTTTTTAAATTACAGACAGACAGACGAACAGACACATCAACAAACATACGAACATACAGGCTTTTCGTCGTCGTTCGATTTTTCTGTATCAACGACCCACAAAACATTGGTTTCGGGCAACACGAGTTAAAGGATTTTTTTCTACATTTCACAACATTAGTTAACCCTTTTTACGTTACCAGGACCCGGCATTAACAGTTTCCCCACAGATTCTCAACAATAATATTCAAATGTTGTTGAAATAATGCCTTTATTATGATTTTCCTATAGATTTGTTAAGAATACCAAGTAAAGAACAGACGATTCCTTTCTTATTGTAATTCATTTCATATTGTTAATAAATCTCTTTTTAATATTTACTGATTATTTCACCTTTGGAATTGATTGAAAATTTTCGTTGAATTGAAACAATGAAAAACAATTTTTTCTTCCTTTCTGGTAATTATGTGGTAAGAAGAAAAAGTATTGTAATCATGCGCCGGGAGACGGGGATTTTTCGACAAAAACCTCTAAATTCCGATCACTGGTCACGACAAAAGTAGATAAATTTTATTCCTGTATATAGTGCATTACGTCAATACGTTTGTAGACACAATCCATGTTTTGTGGGTCCTTGTTACTAAAAAATCTATTTACGACAAAACGTCTGTTTGTCCGTCTGTAGTTAACACAAGCATCTAAACGCCGCACGTTCTTTTTTAGTCAAATCTGTGATACATGACATTAAAATCATCTTTGTGAGAGACAAAAGTTATGAGTTTCTGTGGTATAGCAGGTAAGCGCACTGTTGGAGAAGCTTAGACACGTAAGATCGAATCTCATCCACGGCGAATAATTTTTGCGGGTAGAAACAATTTTGCGGTTAGTTGTATAGTTATAATCATTCGTATCCATTATAAATATCACATAAAGCATGTGTTTTGAGGTGCCACTACTTATTTTAGTGTGTTAATGTCTTTAAGAATCACGTATAAATATGCCCCTATTGCGATTCTGGCTTCAGCACGTCTGCATGCCCGCCCGTGTTGAGCTCTAGCGTTATCGCAACTTTCGTCTGTGACGTAATTCAACCTTGGCCATAGTCGCCGAAAGATAAGACCGGGAACGACTTCCACAGAGGGTTCTAAAGACCACGGCTTCTGGTTGAAAATATTTCTAAGTAAAATGAGCTATGTAGTTGCGTGGGTTGTAATCGTTTGAACTCTTATTGCGAATTTGATACCTTTAAAAATGTAGAACATTCCTCTAATAAAAAATCTAAGTGCAATGAATATCACGTAACTATTCTTTTAGTAATAAGTGTGCTTGGATAGCGTGTTGAGAAATATCTGTGATAGCACAGTGCGGTCGAGCCAGACCTGCGGGCTACAGGGATCCGAGTTCAAATCCCAGTAACGCTGGAATATTTTTACCTCCACGTGTAAAGAGAGTTACGTAATGCTGTAGGAGGAAGTGTCGAAATTTTCACAGAAAACACGTTTTGTAAGTAGCTAGTTCGAAAAAAGTGGATTGTTGGTATTGTTCTTTTATTTTCTATACACAAGGCTGTCAAAACGCTTGTTTTTGAACCCGAAAAAGTGATTTTCCAAAAAACCTCTTTGTGAATCCGTCTTCGTGTGAGTAATTCTAGAGCCTAAAGTAAACACAATTTTCACCAAAATGGATATTCCTTGAACGATCTGGCTAATATTACGAATCTTCGAATTTGAAACGAATCTTTTAATTTTGAAGGTACTTTACACCAAACCCCATCATATTTATATAATTTCCTCAAAAAGAGCTCCACTTTTTCTGTAAATCTATTCCTCGAAGCACAAGATGTTTAAAAGTGGCGTTCGTTCAATTTTGGGCGAACGATCTGAATTTTCGAAAATTGCAAACAAATACCTATTAACATTGTCGAAAACAAATATTAACGCTAGAGATGTTTGTTTCATGAAATCTCTTTTTAAAAAGAGATATTAAATTAATGTAAATTAAACACTGCACTCTTTCTTAGTAATGATCCACTCTTCACTAGTAATGATTGCTGCTATTGGGTCTAACCGCTTCCTTATTCTTTGGAGGGGTACTGTTTTTTTTAAATTTTTTTCGGACAGTATTATCTCAAAAGTACTGGATGAGAACAGTTGATATCTGGAGTTGAAGGGATGGTGTTAGCTCCTATTGTAGGCCTGGTTCCTTGTGATTCCAGTGAAAAATCAGTAACTGCACTGAAACAGCAGAAGCTTCCGCCAATTGATAATCATAAGTGAATCACCATGTACTGGGTAGGGAGGAGAACGAGGAAATCTATATGAATTGTCGCCTGGTCTTTCTTTCTCAGATAAACACTTGGATAGTTTATCAACATCAAATCGGAATTTTAGCGCCTTTGATGTAATATTAAACATAAAAAAATCCCTTCCAGTTGTCTGCGTGTTAATTTTTAGTGTATCAAAATAGCCCCGACACCCGTATTACATTAGCCTCTTAAGTTGTATCATATTAGCCCCACAAATTTGAGGCTGTATATATCATGACACGATTAATATTATTGCATTATTTTAACGCAGAAAAGAATATTAATTCTTTCTTAATGATAACCTATTTTCAAAAATATCGTGTCATAAAAAATAACGAAGTAACATCAAAAGATTTATATCACGGTGGTAAAGTTTTTGACTGGAAAAATTAGGCATTTTAGTTTTGATTTTTTTCCTCCCAAATATTGTTACATTCTGAGTGTTTGCTATATGGTCATTATAATAGAATATATTTCCTATCATTTGTCATTTTCTTGTTAATTTTGGACATAAATAAATAACAACTCTTAAAGTGTAATACATTAACCCCAATTTTCTACTGTATAATATTAGCCCGACTGATCTTTATAACATTGTCGAAAAACAATATGAACGCTAGAGATTTTTGTTTAATGAAATCTCTTTTTAAAAATAGATCTTGTATTAAGATAAATTGAACACCCTGTTTTTTTAAAAACTGCAAATGCTTCACTTTCTTTTCGCATCGGAAAGGAGGTAGTCTTGTCGTGTACCTGGTGGTGAGGGGGAACCGTGTCAGGTGAGTTAACTTTAAAGACCCGAGTTCGAATCCCGACGAGTAGAAAATATTTTCTGCTGCAGTAGGTCTTTTTTTTTGTTTCTTTTTTGCAGGTTCACATAGTCCGTATTGAATATTGCATAGCAATTACGAATAATACGTGAAAATATATGCTGTTGAGGCAACACTTGTTTTGAACATAAAACACTTTCTAAATAGTATGTATAGTAAGATAAACTTTATTTAGGTGAGTAAACTTAGACCATTCACTTTGATTCTCTAAATTAAAACTTGACGTAACTGAGAACAGTGTCGTCATAAGAGTTATTATGATACATATATCCTTTATTTTTAAAATCTTAGGCCCCGAAACGCGCCTCAAATTAATTATTAATATAATAGCAATAGCTATTTATATATAATATAATTTCATAATTATTTCCAAAGAACCGGAACGCCGTTCCGTCGCGTACCAACAGAAATCAAGCCTTTTATATACAGGATATTCGGGGAAGAAATGTCGAATCTTCGAAAAATAGCTGTTAAGACAATTTTAAGCTTATTTTGTCTAATAAACTACACGGATATTCCAAATGGCTAAGCCGCAATAAACATTCAAAAAATGGTTTGGATATATGTTTTCTAGGCAACTATTTGCGTTGTAGAAGCATATAAACACTTCATTAATATCTAAATTGTTTATGATTAACAAAATAAATGAATACATTTGATCAGAAAGAAAAATTAACCTAGAAATAAAAAAGCACCCAATTTTCACAGTTCGACTGCTTTTTTATTTCTCGGTTAATTTTTTTCTGAACTAATATATTAATTTATATTGTTAATAATAAACATGTTACATGTTTCTGGTCTGTTTACATGATTCTAGAATGCAAAGTTTTGCGTAGAAATCATATTTTCAAACCAACATTTGCGTGTTTATTGCAGCTCAGCCATTCAAAATATCTATGTAGTTTATTAGACAAAGTATGATTAAAATTGTTTAAACAGCTTTTTTCAAACTTTCGACGTTTCCTTCCCCGATACTCTGTATATCCATGCTTCTTTAAAACCAAAAACAATAATTTGCGTACTGAAAACTAATTAATTAAACCCATGGCAGTATAACTGTTAACATAAGTACTGTCACACATCTTTCGCAGGATAAGGAGTAAAATTTAAAGAAAAATTATAGTTCACATGAATTTTGACAAATTGCGTCTTACTTTCTATGATATTCAAATGGTAACATTATATTACAATATTCAATTGGTTAACAATTTCGGCTAAAGAGTCTTGTTTGATAATTCTCCAATTTCGTATTGTAATAAGATATCTTATGATACTCATGTCGTAAATAACTATTTGACAACTATTATATTTAGTGTATGTGTCTAGCAGGTTTTGTATTATTCTAAGAAACTGGATAATACGAATCACGTTTACTACGTTATTCACACAGGAGCACATGAATCTCAAAAAAGGTATTTAATAATATAATCCTTGCTGATGAATCAACGTTTTATTGATGATTTTAATTTTGAAAATTTTCATTAGTTTGGATGTTTAAATATAGGTATCACATGTAATTACATGTCTGTTAAACACGATAGCATTATATGAAGCAAGAAACATTGTTTTTCGTTTGATCATTCAACTTCATCAATCACTCAAAATTACTTTAATTTTCTCTGCTTATCAGTTTTTTAATCTCAGATCTTCGATGAAGACATGAATCAAATAACATCGTAGATATTTGAGTGTTTTAAAAATAATAACGTGAATAAATGCTTATATTTATTGAATTGGTTTTATAATAACCTGTAAAAACCTGGGTTTTCTGTTGGTTTTGGGGATGTTGAAAACATTCAAATAGTAAAGGCAATGTTAAGCTGGTGACCTTTAACATTGTTTATTTGATATTTTTCTTAGGGATAGTTTATAATGGTTAAACGTTTTCAAAGAGTGCACATTAGATACCTCGAATGGCCCGTTTCCGTTTAATAAACCGCTACGTTCTCCCTGTACAGATGGTCGTGCAAAATTCAAGGTTTTGATAGATTCGTAGAATGGCGGCCAACAAACCACCTTCGAACTCTGACGATACTGAAATGTAGTCTGTGTTGGGAAGGTCATATCACTTGACCACCAAGTTCGTTCTATGTATTTTCACTGGGAAATGCTAGTGCATTGATATTTACTAAACTGTAAACAAACGCTAAATTTCTTTGAATTGTTATAACATCTGTTTTGCTTTCTTTTAGTAATCGTTTTACTCGTTTTACCAAATACGTGAGTTTGTTATATTTTTACACGCTACAATTATTTAATTTTACAAGTATTTATTTTCAAGCATTTAGGAATTCATGAAATTTCATTGAAACGTTCGCCAATCTAAAAACCTTTTAAATGTATATTAAATATATTAATGTTGTTTAAAAATATGCATTAACAATGCGTAGATTTAGCACATAAAGCTCTGATTTGAATATTATACAATGAAATCATCAAATTAACAGTTTTAGAAAGGAATGATAAATTGAATTGAAAATATTAACTTAAAGTTTATATACGTTTATTTAGAAATTTCTATACTTGTGTAAATATTGTGATGTGTGATTCTACTCATGTGATCTTTCAAAACCCAAAATTGAATATTTCTGTATTTGAAAACCTTAACACTACATTCATCCAATCCAGTGCAGTTTATAGCAAACAGCTAAGCAATATGTTTCCCTATTTTTTAATGGTAATGGTTAAACAAGAGGAACAAATAGTTTCTGACTCTCGGTGTTAACAGGGGACTTAAAAAAATTAATAATACAGTTATTCGGTTGCTCAACATCCCTTTGATAGAAAAACAGAAACAATTGTTTGGGCGTAATGCACCTTGAAAAATATTTTTTATAATCAATTTCTTTCCTATTTGATAAATATATCAACTTGCAAATTGTAGGACTTAAAAGAGAATATAAAAACCAAATAAAAGTTATGCTCATACTCGCCGTAAAAATACGAATTTAGCATAATTAAATTGGCCACAGAATTTGTTTACAAGCAAGTGCATTTTAAGCGTATGTGGCAGGCAAAAGCGCGGCATTGGAGAACTGTTTTTTCAGTATGCCCATCCCACGCTATTCTGCTAGCGCGAATGAATTAAGCGCAAACAAATGGGGTCTACTAAGATGTTAATTTCTTATAAACAATTACATATATCTCGAGAACGAGATATAATAGCACCGAACGGATTCCGGAATTTTGCATCACATTTAAACGCCATTCAGATTAGACAATAAAAAAATTTGCAACAATTGCAAATTTATAAACAATTTCCAAATTTTGCAAATCTAAAGGGGGAGAGTCTCCCGATGTCCCAGAACCAAAAACAGCGAATTAACAATTTTGCAACAATTTATAATTTTATAAACAAATTCGAAATATGCGTTAGAACGGCCGGGAAGGCTCCGCAAATTGTGCCTGAAATGAATATTTCAAAATAGCAGTTTGTCAGGAGTTACAAATCGATTACTAAAAGTTAGAATAATTGTTGCTAAAATGATAAATATTTACTGGTCTATAGACAATCATTCTGGACGGAAAACCCCGCTTAGAAATATTTTTTTCGTCGTGGCGTACGCGCAGGCAAACTATCTCCTTCGGCAGGGAAATATGACGATATTTCCGTCTCGTACGTAAACGAACTAGCCCCCTCCCCCTGAGACAGCGTTCTTTCTGCCCCTTGGGATGTTGCACCAATCACAGACAACTGTGGTTCCACCTGCTAGCGATTGGTCAACGCGTCCCTCCCCCTGCCCTCCCCAGGCCGAGGGGTGTCCAAGTTTGTCGGCGCGGTGTGGAAGATAGAATTTTGAACATTTTTTCTGAGGGAGAGGGTACATGTATTCTCAATTTTTGGTAGTTTTCGTGCAATAGTGCATGCAATATTTGCAATTTAAAAAACAGATTTTCTCAAAAACGGCTCAATATTTTTTCTTTTAATTTTTGGTAAGCGTAGTGCCACATGAACCCTGTACGATCAGATAAACGTCATATAGGTCAATTGTTTTGTTTTGGAAAAAATACAAAAATGTAATTTTTTTGACGTGTCTATCACGTGGATAATATTTGCATTAGATGCAATATACTCATATTATTGTTCTTATGAGTACATGTGCTTTAAATAATGTCATATATATTTTGTCCGTTTAGTTTCCAAACAGTTTTCTGTTAACATGAGCTCAAATTTCCGCATTTTCAGAGACGCGCCAACGCCAAATTCTAGAAAATGACTCCAAATTATTTCTTGAAACATTTCCAACAGATTGTGCTAATTGTACTGTTTAATATGACGAAATGTTCGTTTGGGGGTTTTCTTTTCTTTTTTCAAAGATCACGCCATTGTGTTTTTTAAAATATCTCTCACGCCGTTAATATGCACATTTCCATCAATTTGCATTCATAATTACATTTGTGCGCGGAAGTGCTTCAAATGGTTTTAAATGACGTTTTTCAAAAACTCAATATATTCCTGTGAAAAAAGCTATAAATTTCGCGTTTACAGTAATGATGAATCACCATTTTCTTAAAAAGGGATGCAAATTTACGAGGTTATACTTTTCTTTAATATTCTAGAAGTAATATTTCGGTTGTACAATTAGAAAAGCAAACTGTTAAGAAAATGTACAACAAATGTACTTTGGGCGACGATCGATCTCAGCTGACCAGAGAATGGAGGAAGACCTTAAAGCCAAACAACACCAGGGAAATTAGAAAACTATACGAGAAAGTCTATGCCATTCTGTAGCACTTCTTGTTTATAAATATATTTGTGTTAAATATTTTTATTGCTGCAAAAATTATTTCGAATAAAAGACTTTTTATGTATTCTATAGTTCGACTGACTCGTTCATCCTCAGACATAGTTCTTTCTGATATCACTATATCACGAAGGTTTCCAAATCTCCTTTTTTCAGTTTCTATGTATAAACATTCAATTAAAATTAAGATAAAATGCATTCCAGTCATGTAACGTTTTCTATGCTCATTTGTCCTGTATCAGAATCGCCTGAAAGTGGCCTAAGATATAATTTACTCCTCAGGTGAAGTACTATATTTCATTGTCTTTGCTATATTTAACCAATGATAAACGTCTTGGATATAAGTTAGGACTTAAAGAATTTTGTGCAATAAATCTTCCCGTTATTTTTGCTTGGCTACACCTTTCGTACTTTCTAGTGGGTCACACGGATTGCTGACTAGAAAGTCAGCAAAACGGCCAAAATAAGTTGAAGGAAATTTTACGGGCACTCTGCAGAAGATATTTTCGCGAAAGAAGGGTAAAATGACATAGAAATACCTCCTATTTTGTAAATAATCGTTCACGTTTTTTGGTGTGAAAACACTTCTGGTAATGTAAAATATTATTACATTACTAGACATTAGGTTTGATTCATAGGGAAAAATAATAACTCACATGAATAGGGACTTTTAAACGTCATTTTCGTTTACATAGTGTTGAACAGAGATCAGAAAGATCAGATCTGTAACAGCTCACTTTTTCAGGTATGTACCAAACATTTATTTCGTGAATTCTCTGTGATGTTATTCTAGTTTCTTGACTACGGACTCTCCTATTTACTTTTAAATTTATCTTTTCATCGTTAATAATTTTCAATAAAAGAAAAATAAATTTTGAAAAATCAATTTACACGAACGTTAACTTCAGAAAACTCCGTAATTCAATGTCTACGAGTAGTAACAAATTATTTTCGTTCATTTTCTCTAAATATTTAAAAGCTAACGTCCCAGAAGATGATAGATAATTCAATTCCCGAATCCATTTGCTGTTCCACGCCAAATCTCACAACCTCATTTGCCCCAGTATATTCCATTAAGAACAATATTAAATTCTTGCACTTATACTTCAATTTTTATCCGCCTTCCTGGCGCATTACTGGGCATGGTCTTCGCATCTCGACCTCGGCAGGGGAAATCAGATTTTCTCCGCTCGGCGTTCCCGCCCCAATTACGTGCTGCGCCTGCAAAAATAGACTAGGTCCGTGTAATAGAGGGCTCACCGCCTGATCCGCTGCTCATCTAATAAAGGTCGCGTAAGCCTTGCCGCATCCACCGGGCCGCATACATTACGGCTAAGCGATGCAAATCTTTACCCAAGGCTTTGCCCGCCCGCCGAAACCAGAGGCACAGCCGATGTGTGCTGAGCTGCCATGACTGTAGACGGACACAAAGGAACCAGGGAGGAGGATTGACGAAATGAACGAAAGAGCAGCAACAGTACGCCTCCGTGCTCGGGAGTAATCTCTAAGCTTCCGACTCGTTTCACTGATTATTTTGTTTCCCAGCGCGTCAACTGCTATAGTCATTAGTCCGGTATGTGAAATGAAATTACTTTTCTGGAGGTGGAGGCTAGAAAGAGAGATCTGGTGTCGGGGTACACATTTGCATGCAGATGGTTTCCTCCTCCAGGTATCTCCACCGGAACATGGCCTCGCCTCAGCCTCGAGACGCTCTAAGATAACGACAAGTCTTGACGTGTAGGGTGGTGTAGAACATGGAAGGGTCAATATGTGTGAAGGAGGAGAGCAGGGGCAAGGTGAGTAAGGTCGCGCGCAGACTTTGGCCCGTTTGTTAGGGTACTGCTCCGGCATTCACCCAGTATTGATTGAAGAAATCATGGAAAACTTATCGATAGGTCCACCAAGCTGCTAGAATTCTTCTGCTGATAGTGGCTGAATTCGACCTAGCTGTATAATAAGTGTCAAAAATTCGCAACCATTGGGACTCGTGTCGTAGGACGTCCAGATTGCAGACGCTGCATCGACAACATTTGTTGCACTGAGTCATGTCAGCTGACCAAGAATTGAAAGAGAGAAAAATAAGAATATTTGAAATGCGGTTGACCTTAATTAAAAACTGAAATATTGCTGAGAAGGGTTACAATGTAGATAAAATTCGATAATAAAGCATGTCTCAAAAATAATTAAAATATAAGGAGACAAGCTGAGGATGAAAAACACTGTACAAAAGAAGTATAGTGAAAGAAGTGCTAGTAAGTAAAATAATACGAAAATAGTTGTGCCAAGAAAACCTAAAACATGAAGATGAGATAAAAGAATTTTTTAATGAGAATTAGAATAAATACAACTAAGAAAGAGAATAAAATATAAGAAATAAGAAGATTAGGTAAGTATAATCGTTATTTCTTAGATCAGTGGTGGAGTTTTAGAAGTAAGAAAGGAAGAAATAACGGTGTGTTTTTAGAAGTAAGAGTTTCTAGACATATTATCGAGTAATAAACGATTAAATAGTGTTACAAATCAATTAATTTCAATTTAAGCTAATTTGGTTCATAATCTCCACAAATTGGTACGGAGTTCTAAAGAATTTATTTGCACTTCTCATTAGAATTAATGAAAATTCATTTTTAATGAATGGATTTATTAATATAAAAAATTAATGAAATTACAACACATTACGAGAAAATATAATTGGAATCGTCAAATTATTCAGTAGGGAGGATTCAAAGTAGGTGCAGTAAAATTTCCTACGTGTTAGAAAAGGGTCTGAATTGTCTAAAATATTACGCCATCTCTGTCTCTTTTTACATACCTGCCTCGAAAACAGAAAAACCCTGAAATGTTACCCATCAGAACGAACTAAAATAAGTCTTAATTTGCGATTTAAGGATTTCTTTTTGTAGCTTTTTCAGTAATCCTGCCATCAATTTATATTAGTAACTTCAAAAGAACGCAGAAACTCTGCGCTTTATGATCATGTCAGAATTGCTTATGGTTTCATTAGATATACAGAAGCTCGTGAAAAATAAAAAAGAAGAAATAATTTCAATTTTAACTAAAAATGTAAATATGTGGTTGCTATATCTCATTTGTTATCACTGGCGTATTTGTATGACTGGAATTTGCATTTTTTGCTACGCCTTTATGTTTTCACATTGTTGTTTTCATTGCCAATGTATTGTTCACTTGTCAATGTATACTGTTTTTAACAATTTTTGTTTTCTGACTAAATTATAATTGCCTGAATATTATTAGCATACTTAATAAATAATTACTTCTAAATATTCCGTTTTTTCTTATCCAAAAATATGCTTCCGTAGAACTCAATAAAAAGAAAAATCATCGCATTATTTCATTCAAATGATGAATCATGAATCAATTACTACAGTTTTTTGAACATGCCATTTCTTTAATTTCTTAATATTTTATTTCGTCATAGAGAAATTTGGAACAAAATAGGTGTACTATAAATATGGCATTGGTAAAATCCATTATCAATGGCGACTGTGTACCTGAAAACATGTAATAAATTTCTTGATCGTTATTTGGATTGGGAAATACAAGCGCGAGCTGTTGTTTCAGGCGCCAGAGGTTTTGAGATCAGGGATAGGTCTCTATTCCTCGAAGGAAGTTACGAGTAAATTTGCAGAAAGTCAGAGCGATAAATGTTGATGCGCTAATACATGAGTGACGGAACAACCGTATGCACGTGGTGTTGGCACCGCCACCACAGCAAACACCACTAAAAACAAAAACTATTTGTTTGTATCCATTTGTTCCACAATAACATTCGTTTGTACCAAAACCACTTACAAGTGAATACACTTTCAATTACGGTGGTGCGAATTTCACACTGGCTCCGTCACCATTGTAAGGACATTTGGAACCGTTGCAAACAGTATGAACCGGATTATTGCACCATTATTTTCGATTTATCAAAAAATAATGAAGATACAGCCATTATAATATGGCAGTGCTAATACATGTTGGCACCGCCACAACCGTAAAAAATAGGAACAATCCTAAATCCTTTGTACAAGTTCGTTTTACCAGAATTTTTGTTTGTACCAAAAAAAAGTAAGGTATAGCCATTATGTTAAAGTGTGGGTGGACGCCTCACGCTAATCTTAACACCAGCCTCGCTCCTACCGCCACCAAAAAATGGGAACCATTCTAAGTCGTTTGAGTCAGATTGCACCATTAGAATTTTATATTTTTTAAATATCGTCTCTTTAAATACACCACTCTCGATCAGTTGATCAGGAGAGAGAGAGAAACCTGAAATTATTAGTTACTACAATCTCACAAAATGAGGAGCAGACAGTCTGGATCAGAAATGTGCAAATTATTTAGCAAGTAAACGAACCCATGGCCAATGGCAATATTTTTTACTCTGATTGGCATATGCACAGTCAATGCATATGCATGTGTCATTTTCCAGTCATTCAAAGACACTCCAAAAATGGCTCGTTTGGATTTCATGAAAACGCTTACAAAAGTAATGACATATCCCGTGATGACGTATAGACTGCAAAACAGGGCATTACCTCAACAATTATCTAGCAGTATCAACAGAATTCTAGGTATTGATGAAGAAATTGCAGAACTGAAGGTGCACAAAACATATGAAACTCGAAGAACTTTCTTCTTTGGCTCACCTAAAATAAAGAGAAAAACAAGGTACCCCTGCATCAAATGATTTCGTCCTATATGTTTGCAAAGTAAATTTGTAAAGAATGTGCACACAAGAAATGTAAATAATAATATTTTACAAAAATAATAGATTCAGAAAGTAAAAAACAAATATCAATCATGTTTATTACATATGAAAAATCAAAAAAAAATTGAATAAAAAACTTTATTGAAATAATAATGTTTCCTGCTATGATTAGAAATTAATAACTTCATCTCTATGCGAATCTTAATTAAATAAAAAAGAAACACCATTGCGGTCTGTGAGACCGCGCGGTGTTCGTTACGTTACAGAAGCCGACAGTGCTCGCTCAGGGCGAAGCAACATAATTGAAAACAGCGTTGATACAACATAATTAAAAGAAGCTTCTTAACAAGGAGAAGCAGCCAGTGTTTCCGCCCTTGTCTTCTCCATTGCGAGCCGCTCGTCGTTCTCGCAGTGCGCGACGCACAGCGCCATCAATCCGGGTCAGGGTGCTCGCTCGTGCGGCGGGATTACTCGAGGATGCATCCACGACAGATACGCGTTCACTGTTACTCCTCTTCAATTGTGAAAATAAACACAACATAAATTTCGTTCCAGCACATTTAAGGTATCCTAATTTATCTCAAATTCAGAAATTCAAAAACAACATCTACAAAATACATTAAGGAAAGTTACCTGGAGCGGTAGCTCAGTGCATCAACTGATGTCACTGCAGTGCCTCTGACCGGGAGGTCCTAGGTTCAAGTCCTGACGGCGACAGGATTTTCGACACTAGCTTTCCAGCTAGGTCAAATTCAGTCGCTGTCTGGAGGAGAATTCTAACGGCCGGCTGCTCTGATCGGTAGTTTTCCGTGGTTTCTCCGATGAACACCAGGCGAATGCCGGAGCAGTACCCTACCAAACGCGCCACGGACCGCGCGCGATCTGTCCTTCCTCTTCTTTGTCCTATCCTCTCCCCTTACACACATACTTGCACTAATATACACTACACTTCCACATATTCCAGGAGATCGGTTGGGAACTTAGAGCTTGTCCCAGCTGGGGCGGTGCCCCACTGGTGGAAGAGTCCTGGTTAGGGTAAAAGCCCACAAGCCGACAGTAGGTCGTTAGGAGGAAACCCCAATAGCCGACCCCAATAGGTCGGCGCCGGATCTCGCCCTCCAGCGGGGGAAGATCACCGCCATCTCCCGAGAAAAGAACATGCACTACACTCACGGGACTAATGACTAATGACTAATGACGCGCTCGGAAACACGAAAAAATCAATCAATTAAATTAAGGAAAGTTAAGAATATAAGGAGTCAGACGAACATAATTTAAATTCGAAATATTCATTAGTTCACAGACAACCTTTGCTGTACTATTCCCAACATTTATTTTCGTAATTTATATTTTATTATCTGTATTCCATATGACTGACTGAATATGAAAAGTCTAAACATAGGAGACTGAAAGACCAAGTTAAAGAAGATAAAAAATATATTCTATTTTCAAGAAAGCGCCACTCACTTTATCTAGAGTGGTCATTGGATTTATCGCTAGAACCAAAGTCAAGAAGGCCCTTGCGTGAGCCGTGGCGGGAAATTGGCTCATTAGTACGGCGTTTATTGTCGAAAAAAATATTGTCTGGGCAGGTATTAAAAAGTACGTTTGCATATTCCTGGTTAGTCTGATCATTGATTCCTCCATTATCAATTTTACGTGGACAAGAATTAGGCGATGAATCAACCGCAACAGATTCATCTGCACTGCTTTTCATCTTCAAATGTTAAAAAATTAACATTCTTTTATGTAAAAGTATAGTAAAAGTGCGTTGGTTGCTCTAAAATTCACAAATTTAAAAGTAATCCGTAAGCGAAATGAAGACATTTTAAAACCTGCATAAAAATGTAAACGATTTGTATATATTTTTGCATTTGTTTATGAACGTGCTTTAAATGACTTCAAATGAAGTTTTTCAAAAACTGAATAGATTCCTGTGAAAAAGAGCTTCATATTTGGCATTTACAGAAACGCTTAAAGCTTGTGAGGTTTACTGTTTACCATTATCTTCTGTGATAAAGCAATATTTCATATCTACTATAAAGAAACCGAAAAGTTGAAACAAAAATATCTACTTTGAAAAAATATACACTTAATACTGAAGATTAACGGCGTGGGAAATATTTGAAATAATTACATTTGTGTAATAATTGAAAAAAATATATAATAATACACCAAAATTAATTTTGGCGAATTTTCGTCAGAAAAAAATTCATTGCCGGGCGCTGATACTGATAAAATGTTAAAGAATGTTTTTAAAAGTTTCAAGTGTCAACTGGAGGGAGATGGACAGGGGTTTCTTTAATTTGGAAAAGATCGGACCTTAGTAGTGTTCACGGACGGACGGGCAGACAGAAAGACGGACGGACGGACGGAAGAACGGACGGACGGACGTTTTACATTCTAATGGTTTTTCGGCATCAAGAACGGTATCAAATTTCAGTAGTTTTCGTGTATTAGTGCGTGCAATATTTTGCAATTTTAAAAAATAACTAAAACAAGATTTTCTTAAAAAAGCTCCATATTTTTTCTTTAAGTTTTGGGTAGGAGTAGGGCCTATCCCATTAAATAAACGCCTTATAGCTCTAGTCTTTTGTTTTTGTTTTTTTTTCAAAAATTACAAAAATTTAATTTTTTGACCTGTCTCTCATGTCGGTACTATTTACATTAGAGGTGATTTCTCCGCAATATTATATTTTTGAGTACATGTGCTTTAAATGATGTCAAATAAAGTTTCTCGAAAATTCAAGAGTTTTCTGTGAAAATGAACTGAAAGTCTGCATATTTTGAAACGCTTAAACGCCATTTTCTCAAAAAATGGCTTCAAATTGCTTTTTCGAACGTTTCAGATAGTCAGTGGTAATGGTACAGTTGAATATGGCGTAAAGTTCGTTTTGTGTATTCTTTTGTTTTTTCAAAAATTACACAAACGTAATTTTTTTAAAATATCTCCGATAATATGCACATTTCTATCATTTGTTTACATTATTACATTTGTGAGTGAAAGGTCTTCAAATGTCTTCCAATGAAGATTTTCGGAACCTCAATAAATTCCTGTGAAAAATAGCTTCAAATTTCGCTTTTACAGTAATGCTTAATCACCATTTTCTTAGAAACGGTTTCAAATTTGTTTAATGAAAATTCCTATTTAGGACGAGGTTTTACTCTTATTTAATATTCATTAAGAAATATTTCAGTTCTACTATTAGGAAAGCGAAAAGTTGAGAAAAAGTCAAAAAATATACTTTGGGCAACGATAGATGGCAGCTGGGATGAGGAGGGGGCAAGACCGTAAAGCCAGACCACACCAAAGAAATTAGAAAAAATTGCTGCGAGAAAGTCTGTGCCATTCTGTAGCACTTGTAGTATACTATTCTTGGTAAGTAAAGAACGTTAAAATATGTTGTTCTGTAAAAAAATATGTTGTTATGCAGAATTTGCGGAGACTGTTTTTGTTAAAATATCTAATTTATTGCACTATAATAAAAAAGCATTATATTTGTTGCTCATAAACACTATATTTGCTACTCTTTAGAAAACCAATTTATGTGGTTTGTTCAACAACAGTTTTGTTACTGCAGCCCACTCTTTGATTTATTGTCAACTTCAACTTATTGAAAACAATGATTTGCGGAATTGAAACATTGTTGCGTAAAGTTATTGTACATTTTTGAAGATGTCATAATGTATATTATTCAACTTGTTTCTTATCTTCTTGACGGTCTTTAGAAGAAAAGGTGTAAAAAGTACCCCTAGGTCGCAACACCCTCTGTATTGAGATAAATTTTAGGAAGTATTGCACTTCCTTTTGCGGCTGCACCGCTAGAAACGGAGGAGGAAACACATCCCCTTGAAAGTTAAAGGGGAGGAGAATGAATGCTGGCGGTGCAAGTAAACCAGAGCGTAAATCAATAAATGAACAACAGTTCAATCTTCAATCAGAAGCTTGAGATTAAAAGAAGAAAGAATAGGAGCTGTTTATAAGATTTGCGGTTGTGTAATCGATACCGTGTATTATGCAATTTTCTCCGCCCCTCTCGTAAAAAAGACAAAAATGTATTTGCTGTAACGATCAAGCGGTTTTTTAGACATTATTATTTTTTAGTTTAAAAGACATTGAACTGATTGGACGTTTTCTTAAAAAACAATATAGTACATTCGAGTATATTACCAATACTATACTTGTTTAATACATTTATAATATAATTTTATATTACTACATAATATGCCAGATTGTATTAAGATTTTTATCATTCAGTAATTTAATATAATGATATTTTAATAATAATTTTTAGCCAGTTACGTTGTCACAACACAACGTAATCAGCACAACCACTGTAAAGTTGTTTATGAATAAAGCTCTTTATAGTAAGTATGTAGAACTTTTCCAACTTTTCTATGGCCACTCTCCACACATATTTAATTTTTGGTGTGCATCCTTACTGGTCGAAATTTGATGATGCATTGATTTTAGTGGCTTGGATATTTTCTTCATAAAGTCATTTAATTGTTATCTTTAATAAATGTCATGCACTTCTTTTAAAATTTGAGTAATTATTGAGTAATGACCCCATCGGAGGAGAAATTATTTCAATATGCCCGGAATTTCCCCAGGTTGCATTTAATGATAATATATTTCATAATATTCAAAATGCCAGATTTTTGAGAAAATGCGTAAATAAAAAGTTTCAGATCAGAATATTTGTGACTGATCAAAGTTAAAATGATGGTTAATACGGATCCAAGTGATATCAACCATAGAGTTTGCTCTTTAACTGAAGTTCAAGTAAAATGCAGTCCCATATTAAAACTATTCTTTGACTAGCTTTTCCATTTTCTATTTGTTCCCTAAACTTCCCTTATTCAGTCTGTCACAGAACTGAATACTACTAGACTAGATGACACCGATTTAAGTTCCACGTATTTAATCCATAATACTTGGGTATGTATCCAATTTTTAATGTTCAGTTTTTTTCATCTCTTTCTATTTGTATATTAACTTCGTTACATTTCATAGGTTAATTAAATTCCATTTCATAATTTCATTTTCTTTAGTGCCACTGAAGATCGGAAATGATTCCCAAAACATGTATCTGGTTAGCCACTTTAAAATATTTTTATAAGTTTTTGTGGTTGATATCTCTTGGATCCTTACTAATTGAGTATTACACACTATATCTCCTTCCACTATGGACTTTGTTAAAACACAAGTTAAAAGTATTACCAAGTTTGAATGGACGTATGAGAAATACTGCACTGAAAGGAAATTCATAACTTTCTACTATCATAAAAATTTTCAAGCCGCATGTTAAGAATATATTCAAATTATTGTCTGATTCTTACTATATATATTCATTTTATTTTACTTCGGATAGATACACCTCTCTAGATCGCTGCAGGGCGCATATTTCATTATGTACTCGTTTTCGCGCGGGGGTTTCATAAAGAGGGGAGGCAAAGATGATATGTAACATGCGATAACGTTGCAGAACTACTAATATATTAGAGACGTGGTAAACGTGAACCTTTCAGGCCAATGTCTCATATTTTATTACAACTACACAAACTAAACAACAAGCCAGCTGAATGTGAGTGAAAATGAAATTAATTATTAAATGTTGCAAATATTTCGTTTGAAAATTATTTAATCATAAGAAGGAATTTTCCTATCAATATTGTGCTTTATTTCTAAATTCTTTTCTAAAATATGATTTTAGGCGCACGGAAAGGTGAACCATCTGAAGTTTCTTTTGCTGGAGAGCCATCAGCAGCACTGTATCCTGGGCAATTGATCAGATAAGGTTTTTTAAGTGTTTGCGCCATTCGATAAATTCCTCATCCGTTCTGCCATTCTTGCTACATATTTATGTAGCATCAAGGAAGCATTTAAACTCATTAAGATCAAAAATTATTTTGTTCGGGGCAATGAGAGTCACGCTGTGATAATGAGAATCTCTGGTCTCCATTACCTCACAAGCACATTTTTATCATAACTTCTAATAAGCTACAATAGAAGTTTAAAATTAATCTCAAATGATTTATTGAAGAATTTCCATTCCAACAAATTTACATTATTCCAGAAATCTTCAAGTTCACGTGAGTAAAACCGTATTTTCTGAGAGAACTTTCTAACATCAACCACTCACTTTCCCGGTACGAACGTAATAATCGATGTAAGCTTTTTTGGTCTGTGACGATGAACTGGCTATAGTTATCATGACTAAAGGTAGGTACAAACGTATATTTCTGCCTTTCAATATGGGTTGTTTACAATTTTTATCGACAATATTCCGCCAACTCCCATTACCCCGTGATCCCCCTTTACCGCCCCTCCCCTATTACTAGATTATTTTACAATTACTTCATTAAAAGATATGCATACATACTTGTAATGTACTACTTCACCAGTGACTTACCAACATCTGGATGAATCGACAAAGGTAAATATCTCACTTTTGCTTACAGAGAGGCTTAGCATCTTCCAACCACAAGTGTCTTATCTGTCAGCTACAATTCAGTGACATTCACATGCTGGATTTGAAGCAGGAATAAAAAATATTATTGCTATTTCCGATACCGTAAGGTAAAATGCATTTTGCACTTTCCACTTCCACTTTTTGAGGTTGTTTGTTCTACTTGTTTAGACGTTCCAACGTTATGGCTTTTTTTCTTTTGCGTCTTACACTTCGTGGCTCTCTGGTGGAGTCATAAGTACTGAGCGCTTCACGCACGGCTTTCACAGTTCGGTTTTACCTGGCCAAGTACTTTTTCGCTCCCTTTTACTCGTCTAAGAGCTTTTTTTGCTCGTTTTTACTCAGCCGAACGCTTTTCCTCTGTTTTACCCGGCGAAAAGGCTTTTCCGAGCAAAAACGCTGTCATACTGGGCTTCCAAGTAGCGGATATTACGTTAACTTTCTCTTATTTACGCTCGAGCGATATACGAGTCTATTGAAGTAAATGTTGCTCTGAACATTTATTTCAGTAATATAGTAATTTACTGAAGTGGATCTAATGCTACCGTCAATAAAGTACCATATGATAAACACCTATCGTTCCTTAAAAGTTATTGTTTATTGCTCTAATTAAATCGTACTACACTGTTACAATAATTAATTCATACGCATTTATACAGGCGATTACATACATCTACAGTCTCAATTATTGAACGAGGGGGTTGATCAGCTCTCAGTTGAGGATACGATTTGGATCACGTGAAAATTTGGGTCTGGTGGAGGTTAGATCATATGATGAGGCGGGGTGTAGTATTAAGAGTCTTGCACATGATCAGAAGGGGGGCTGTATTAGTGAAACTACTTGTAAGGGCAAAAATAGTTTCCATGAAATTTAAATTAACTCTCGTACGTGTATTATTTTTTGCTACTATTGATGACTTGATAATGAGTTTTTCTCTTACTTGCGCTACAGGCTTTTTCTCTTACTTGCACTTCCCACTACTTCATTCCAATACCATTGAACGTATTTCTATGAAAAATTATTAAATTATCCCAACAACTCCTGAAGTGTATTGTGTCTGTATAGCCCGGGATGTTTCGGCGAGCCTACTCCCCTGAAACTTGACATCCACTGCCGACCTACAAGTCAACCTCTGTTATTTCTCGTATATGATATGTCCTCCAGGGGGCACCGCCTTAACCGAGGAAAGCTCCTAAGCTCCCGACTAGTCTGCCAACATGATTAGTAGTATAGTGCATGTAAGTGGAAATGTAAATGTATTTGTAAGCTTGTGTGTAAAAGAGGAGAGGACAAGGATGAGAAAGGAAAGATCGGGCGTGGTCTGTGGCTAGTTTGCTACTCTAGCATTTGCCAAGTATTGGAGAAACCATTGAAAACTACTAATCAGAGCCATCTGTCGCTTGAATTGTCTTCAAGATAATTAATGAAGTGGAACTAGCTATTGGCCGACCTGGATGACCGAGGTGGCTAAGAGTGAGTACCGACTCAGCGCTTCGGTCCGAAGGGTCGCGGATTCGAGTCCTGCCTTGCGCATGGCAGTGTGTCCCTTGACTTTGTGTGTGTTGTCGCGGAGGGCCTCGCGTTCTGCTGACCCCAGATCAGAGGAGCCCGCAAGTGTTTGTCTAGTGTATGGTCGAATATGCGTCCCTTCGGGACATAAAGGGCAACCGGCTGTCGGCTGGATAAAAGCCCTAGGAAAAAAAACCTAGCTATTGTCGTGATATAGCAAAAATCTGTCACCTTCGGGATTCGAACCCTACGACCTTCCGGTGAACGATTCTCCATTGGCAATGGTGTTCCCTTCGAACGATCACAGCTGGTTTAAATATTTCGATAACATTTTCAAATGCATTTCAGTTTTATAAGTCAAAGTTAATGCAGCAGTTTTATAAGTCAAATTTTAATGACATTTTTAGTCATCATTATGAAACTGCTGTAATACTGTTATGCAATTTTATTCGCACCTTATACCCACCGGGTCGCATGTAACAGACGACATATAGTGTCATTGTGGACATTGATGAGCATCCTGCTTCTAGATTTGCACCCACAACCTCACTGACCTCCGAAATCCCAACTCCTAAACCAAAGGCGCTTACACTACGCATTTGCGTAACCAATCCCAGGATATAACATAGTTGCACCTTGACAAACCTCATCCATCATTGTCCTCCAGTGTGTGCTCCGGAATCTGCGAGCACACGCCGTTGTCTATCCAGCGCTGGTCTGTTGGATTGTTCGACGAGGTTTCGCCGTAATGAAAATGTAAACGAGCTATCGGAGAGCCATTAGACCAATGATCTCTCTTGTCGACATGGCTGCCTTGGACTCGATGCTCTTGCTCGTAGTTGTTTGCTGCTGCTCTTCATGTATAGTTTAGTTCACTGCACGAGGCAAAGCTTCCTCTCACTTTCCGTTTTCCGCGTTCCCTTTTACTTTTCAGCAACACATTGGCATTCGATGCATTCAATCAGTGCTGGAGATACTTGTTCTTTTGTTAATTCTTAGTTCTAAATAGAGCAAAACCTGTGTTACACGTTTGAAGTTGGTTCCGTGAAAAAATGGTTTTTCAGGAGGGTCGTTGCTTGACTGCATTCTGGCAAAGTTTTTTTCCTTTTTAATTTAAATTGACTTTTAGACTTATTTATTATTTTTAAATGCAATAAAAATATTTATATCTCCTTCTCTTGGGTAAATATAAAAGTTTAAATGATTTTCAGTTTAAGTACTCCCAATAGTTCTCTATCGGTACGAAGTTCCATTTTAGGCAGATTCAATATATTACTTGAGCACACATGACACATTCTTCAAACACCGCTTTTCTCCCACTTCTTTTCCCAATAAAATAATTTAAAAATTTCAAGCGATGGGTTTTGGTTGAGCACTGGATTCGGACTCCAAACGCAACCCAAACACACGCCGTGGAACGAGGCAAGTTGTTAACGCTGACTTCTTCTAATTCAAAGAATTAAACGTTAGCTCACTTCCATATATGCCGTCTCATTAGTATAAATGATACTGTGTTGCAGAAAGTATGAGTCCCGATGTTGGCAAATTTTTGACACTGGCTAAATAGCTAGGTCGAATGCACCCACTGTCTAGAGGCAGCATTTGACCTATCTCTTACCCTATCCTCATCCCCTACACACACACACACACACACACACACACACACACACACACACACACACAGACACACTAACATGCACTACACTACCACACATGCCGGGAGACCGGTCGGGGACTTCCAACTTGTCCAGGCTGGGGCGGTGACCCGCTGGTGAGAGATTGGGGAAAACCCCGCTAGTCGACGGTAGGTCGGCGCCGGATTTCGCCATCCAGTGGGGGAAGATCACCGCCACCTCCCGATGAAAAAGCATGCACTACACTAAGGGGCTAATGACCTCAGTAGTTGACGCGCCCGGAATCGTCAATCAATCAATCTACGTATTTTATCGTGTAGGTGGGCGCCGGATCTCACCATCCAGTGGAAGATGAAAACCTCCACTTCCCGCGATAGAACACACACTACACTAACGATCAATACCAGACGAATGCCGGAGCAGTACCCTAACAAACGGGCCACGGACCGCGCGCGATATAACTCTCATTACACTAACGCAACTAATGACCATAGCAGTTGACGTGACCTCAAACAACAATCAACCCGATCGAACACCGAAACTGGTCCTGTGGAAGCGGCTCGCCTGTAGCGACCGGCTCGGCGCGTGGGAGCGTCACTGGGGTTTGTGGCTGTGCCGGCCGCGTCGCGCACAGGTCCTACGCCGCCCTTGTCGTTGTTGCTCGGAGATTAGCCCCTGATTCGAGAGCCACTGACACGCCAAGAGGTCGCTTGGCGCAATGAGGTCAGTGATCACCGAATGCTTCCCGAAACGATGTCCGCGAGAGTGTTGCTGGGCTAATATTGGCATGTCTAACAGAATCGCAGTTGGAGGGGATGGGGTCGGTGAAATATGAGAAATGAGGAATGGGAATACCTAAGAGAATACAACTACGGACGTTGTTGGGTAATAAATTTGAAATGTGTTCACATGTACTTCAGAGTGGAATAAATGGAGAAGTTTGGACTAATATGGTGACATTACTGTCGCACAGACGAGATGAAAAAATGACATGTAACATGTTAAATGTCGAAATGCATTATTTAATTTTGTATAAATTGTATATAAATAACGCTTGGAAGATTTTTAAAAATATTCAATGTTAATTTTTTTAATGGAAATCAAACGAATTTCAGTGATGCATTTAGTAAAGTTCAGTTTACAGCACATTCATCCAATTCATAAAATCAAATAATCACCTAACCGTTTTGAATTTTACATAAAATATTAAGTTTAAAATTTTATGATTTCGTCATGAAATGTATGACCAAACTCAACTTTGTTACTGAAATTGAATGGGATTATTGCAAATCGTTAGTCCATATATTTTGTATTCCAATTTCAATATTTTTCAAAATTCCTTTTGCATGAATTTTCTAATTTATGTTAATTATAGAATTTGGATAACCAATCTTATTTACCGGAAAAAAATTTAGTAAACAAAGTGTAAATCAATATAAAAGGTATTTTTATGCTACTTTCATCCGATAATGGCTGCTTACATTGGAGTATTGAGTTGAAATTTATTTTTATTTACATAACGTCAAAAATTAGCAAAAACTAGTGTATATGCCGCGTACGGAGGATTGAGGAATTGAGAGCTGACCGAGATTTACTATGTTAGCTGAAATCTGTAGCTGATAGTAAACAAAAAATATTTTCATGTTATCCCAGGTTTACCTTCAAAAGTTTAAAAAAGTTTAGCATTTTCTACATTTAAAGTAAAAACTCAGTTAAACCGACCTTCCTTTTACCCCAACACATCATGGATTTCTGAAAGTTGTGTTCTGATAGATATCGGTAGGGCTCCACGGATTAACGTTATTTTTTGTAGGGTAGCTTTTGGATTTCTAGTCGTGTTCGGTTCAGACTTTTTCGCCCTAAATCTGAAAGTAGTGTTTTGCTTTCAGTGGGTTTTTATTTTATTTTTATTCATTTTTATGAAATAAAATATTTTTATAAAATAATTTTCATCATAATCAGAGTGACTAATTCAGGTTGGCCAAACGTAAATTGACACATTCTCAAAATTATTATTATTATTATTATTATTATTATTATTATTATTATTATTATTATTATTATTATTAGCCATAACATCTACGAATTAAAATGTTTGGACGAAAGTATTTTTGGCAGAAATAACGTGGGTCGACAGTTTTGAGATGTAAACGATGCCTACTCCATATTTTTAATTTTATCGATAATTACTCATTTAAATAATATAATTTTTATTTCATTGTGAAGTTAACAAATTAATAAGAATAAACATTATCATTAACTAAGCATAATTTGTTATATTATTTTTGAATTATTTTATTTTTTATTTTCTTTCGTTTTCTTTTCTTTTCAAGGTTCGGTATGTTATACGACTTGCAGGTTGCGTTTTGAAGCTCCATGATTTGTGGTTGGCAGATGTTTACCACTTGAGCGCACTGTTCATCACTTAAATGTACCTTAACTGTTTAGATTATTGATTCTCTGCGAATAAAAACTCGTATTTTTAAAATGAATGTACCGAACATGTAAACATTTTTATATGAGTTTTAGTTCTCTGTTTTATTATGTTTAGTTTTCCCATCACAAACAAAATTTAATTTGCACTGTTGTCTACCCAGGCTTTTAAATTGGAGTACATGCACTTAGTTTATAAATACTTTAAAATTAATTAAAAAATCTATGTATACAAATATATGAAATCGTTGCATATACAATGCAAACGATTGTTATATTATCATTAAAAATAATTCTTGAACAACTTTATTAATAGTATCTGACTTTCCCTTTCCCCGCTTGTTCCCTACTTTCTGAAAATACATCATAGAATGCTATCATTTAGCCATATATTTGTATTTTAACATTCTAATTTCAGCCATAATAATTTTTTGTAAAATAAGTGAGGGATCTACCAAAGAAAATCCTTAGATAAGTAAACAGAAGAGTGATTAAATTCTAACTTTCCATATAGGCAGAAAGGAACACAACAAATCCTAGGACTGTAAATAAATGAGTTTAAAAACAAGAGAGGTGAAATAATTAGCATATTTTGTTGATGTAGAGGAGAATTTGTGAATTTCAATTCTTTATTTTATAAATCACTGTATTTTTTCTCTGAATTATATTAATGAGCAATGCATAGGTGCTTCTATCTACTCAAAAATACAAAAGGTCGATGGATTGGTTATATAATTACTTAAAATATTATATAAATTTGTCTCTGAACACAGATGTAAATATCAATCGCAAATACGCCATGCAATTGTTTTAATAATATAAACCACTTTGCTAACCCAAAATAGAATACAGAGCAAACTAACTCCAAACAATAAAATGTTTTCAGTGAATTAAGTATTTGGAGCGCAAATTGCTGCGTCCCCGGGATTTGGCGTATTTACACGCGCATGCCGTATCACACTGGCTTACAAAAATGTCAATAAAATTGAACCAAACAATTGATTTCTGTCTAATATTTTATTTATAATGCCACAGTGTATAATTGCTCGTCCTGTTCTAACAGCCCGACACGGGCCTTGGCCGATCAGCGGTGATCCAGCCTCTTGGTCATAGGATAAGGGATTCGTGTGGTTAGCACACAGATACTCCCTCACCGTTTGAATTAGTAGTCTTCATAACCTGAGGGTGCACTTTCGCATCCCTACACAGCAATAGATACTGAAAGCGCATAAGTATAATTTGCCTCGGCCGGAATCGTTTCCCAGGGTTGCGCCATGGAAAGCGAACACGCTACCCAGCAAGCCACCGAGGGAGGCTCTTCGGTCTATAGAATAATAATAATAATAATAATAATAATAATAATAATAATAATAATAATAATAATAATAATCATTATAATATTAATAATAATCATTACAATATTATTACTAATCATTAAAAATAAAAGGATAAAATTGTGATCAGTGGTGTAACTAGAATTTAGTAGTAGAAAAGTAGGAAGGGAAGGTTAAGATGTAGTGCTCCGCCGACTTATTTTCTTTTGAAGAATGTTTCCTTTATGTTGAATTCTAAATAATTTTTATGTGTTGATTTATTGTCACTTACAACACATTCATTGAAAATGATCGATTGATGATTTTATAGTTACAGAAAATTAGTTAAACTATTTGATAATCTGTCATGGCCTTCTGGGAAGAGGTTAAAGGCCCATAAACTTCCCTTCTTGGATGTGCCACTGATCCTAATGTTTTGTGTATTTTTTTTTATTTCTGTCATTAAGACCTCGAGTTTCCTAGATTCTTTCAACAGGGACTACGTGATACAACTGCAAGGTACACGAACACAGCGCCACCCCAGGGTAGAGAAACACGAAAACTCACTTCAACCTTTAAACAGTTTGCCAATAAATGGTGCATTCGGAACCCGAGATCTGCCGCGTCCATCGGATTCGACGGTGGTTCAGACGGTGGTTCATTCGACGGTGGAACAGACGTCAGGCGGGTTACAACCGGGGGTGGGGTTACAAATGGGGACGATGTCATCGAAGCTGACTCAAACAATTTATTTCCGTATAACATTTGAGTGATGACTAAAATAAATAATTATTATAAGCGATTCTTAATAATTAAAGATAAGAATATTTTAACTTTGTCGATCTCTTAATTTTAAATCTCCAAATTTTGTCGCTCAGTAAGTTTTAAATCCGCGATAACTTGGGCTAAAAGGACTGTAGTTTATGCTTATTACACTATGTGACCGCACATTTAGAAACCAGAGCGCCACCCCCACATAAAATAGGCAAATTTGCTTCAAGCTTTAAATTGTTTTCCACTAAATGGAGCACTCGGAACCCGAGTCTTTGCCGCAACATTCATCTATGTCACTCGGCAGTCATGTCCTATGCTATCTGGCGATGTCACACGGGCGTAAGTACTCAAATGCAAATATATCCATGAAATTGACTCAGTTAATTCATTTCCATAAAATGATTTGTAATGAATGTGTCTAAAACGTATCATTTTTAGTATTCTTCTACGACCGGAATTCTCCTTCAGACTGTCTCAGTCTTTAAATTTAACGGGTTTGAAGATCCGACTATAAGAGCCCCCCCCCCCCCCCTTCTGAATCTATAATACCTACAATGTACGGCCGAGTCGCTAACAACCACAGCGATAACAGAAAGTAGAGAAACAAGCAAATATTTAAACAATTAGACACGGCATTTGGAGACGTGTCGTGTATGCAATATTCGCGGTCAACTTTGTTCCGCCGTCGCAGGATTAAAAATGGAAACATCAACGAATTTATCGCGGTCGTTTTTCCGACTAACGTTTGATTTATAAATAATGATCCATTTGAAATTTTATTGGAGCAATAGTTAAGAATTAAGGATAAAAGCGGAATATTTTAATTTCGCCTATCTCTAAGATTTAGATACTTGATATCATGAACTAAAAGCACAGCCACTCCAAATGAGAGAAAATTGCAAACTCTATTCCACCTTCAAACCGTTTGTTAGTAAATGTAGCATTACTATGAAGTCGGTTACTATAAAGTGTAGCATTAGTATGAAGTCGGATGCGTACCGCGCCGGCAGGATTCTGGGGTGAACCGCTCAGAAACGCCGCCGGCGCCCTGCACTTTGGAGGTGCTTAAAGAAAACAAGAGGCTTGGGGCAGTAGACCCATGGGAACCCCATATTTCAAACAAAAGTTTGCCTCCAACTCAAACATAATTCATTTCCTCATGTATTTTCAACGCCAAAGGTGGCTGAGGGCATTAACTGATACAACGCCTCTGACCGTAAGGTCCTGTGTTCGAGTCCCAACGTGGAAGGAGTTTCGACACTAGCTAGACAACTAGGCCGAATTCAACCACTGCATGGAGGAGAATTCTCGCGTCCGGCTGCTTTGATTGGTAGTTTCTCTGATCAACACCATGCGAATGCCGGAGCAGTACCCTAATCAACGGTTCACGGACCGGTGCGATCTTTCTTTGTTCTGACTTCACTTCTTACTTACACACCCTTACACTAACATGCATTACAATACGACACTTGTCCGGAGACCGGTCGTGAGCTTAGAGCTTGTCCCGGCTGGGCCTGTGCCCTGCTGCTGAAAGATACCTGATAGGAGGAAAATCCCATTACCCGACGTAGATCAGTACCGGATTTCGGTAGCCACCAGGGGAAGATCACCGCTACTTCCCGCGATGCACACATTGCACTACTGCACAACATGCACTACTCTCATGGGACTAATGACTTGCAGTTGAGACGCCCGGAATCACTTTCAATCAAATTCATGCATGTTCCTCGTGTGGTTTATTTCCACATGTTAGCTCTTCGCGATCCCGGATTTGATTCTCAGTCAGGGCAAAATTCGAAATATAACTTTCCATCACAATCGTCTCAGTTTCTATAATTGTGTGACGAAGGAAGAGTTCAGCTCCAAGTATGTAAGAGGGAAGGGAATTCATCATCTTCACCACATGTCGCCCTTACCCCAGGCTTGTTCTTACAAAATATAATATATGCAATTCTTTATTAGCACCTCAGTTACGGAGTTCACGATATGGTCAGCATGCTGACTCGGTCCTGTCATTCTCATCATCGAACCGAGGCGCGACTAGGCGCCACGTGACCCTTTTTTCCACTCTGGACATTTCCAAAAGGTTATTGACGTCACGTTTGCTCATATATATCCCCGCCTCGCAAAGGTGCAGACTCTTCTTCCTGCCACTGGCGTTGCGGCGATAGCTTTGGCTAGGCAGCACTTCATCAATAGGTGACCGCTCAGTACTTTGCTACTCTTCTCAGGGTAAACGAGTCAAAGGCATTATTACTGAAACATTCTTGATTGATTGATTGTTAGTGATTCCGGGTGCGTCAAATACTATGGTCATTAGTCCTATAAGTCTAGTGCGTGTTTTCGCTCGTGAGGTGGCGGTGGTCTTCCTCCGCTGGATGGCCAGATCCGGCGACGACCTACCGTGGGTTAACAGGGTTTCCCCAACCAGGTATCTCCCACCAGCTGGGTACCGCCACAGCCGGGCAAGTTCTAAGTCCCGACCGGTCTCCCGGCATATGTGGTAGTGTAGTGCATGTTAGTGTAAGTGTGTGTGTGAGGATAGGACAAGGAAGATAAAGGAAAGATCGCGCGCGGTCCGTGGTCTTGTTTTGTTAGGGTACTGCTCCGGCATTCGTCTGGTGTTGATCGGAGAAACTACGAAAAACTGTCGATCAGAGCAACCGGCGGCTAGAATTCTCCTCCAGATTGCGACCTAGCTGAAGAGCTAGTGTCGAAAATCCTGCCGCCGTCGGGACTCAAACCTAGGACCTCCCGGTCAGAGGCGCTGCAGTTACATCAGTTGATACACTGAGCCACCTTTCCCGAGGAAACCTCTTTGAGAATTTACTGGTTTCTTATATTGGACTCATGGGGTATGCACATTTGAATGTGGGGATCGGTGCTTCTTCGCAGACTATAATTCGAATAAATTTATTCATTACCCATTGAACTGATATGGTATGATCCATAGTATCTTATACATTACATTATCATTGATCAATGCATCTAATTACCTTAAAAGAACACAACACAAAAAGAGTAATAGTATCACTTCTACAAATCAAAAACCAAAAACCTTATATACTGAAATAAATACACGATCTCAATAAAGGAATCGTTTCGTGTAGTAATGTTTAAATATATACTGAAATATTTGATTGCTCCTCATAATATTGGAAGCTCTCACATAAAAATGATTATCCCTCACAAACCCTTTTATGCGAAAGTTTATTCAATTTTGCTTCGGATTTACTAACAGCTTTGAAACCACTGTATTCTCCGCCAAAGCCGCGTGGGAGTCCAGCCCGGGACTGTCACCGAGAACTTAAAGAGGATTAACGGTTACTACCTCGAGATTGCAGCTGTTTCATATTTATTGTTGTTTCACTTAGAACCGAAGTGCTTCCGCAAAAATATATTACTTGTTCTTCCCGTAATTGTAAATTGACCATATACCTAATCTGAGCAAAATAGCACTTCTTGACGAACGCACTCCACCTCTCTCACGTGTCGTTCGCTCTGAACTTCAACACCTGTTTTTGGCTAAGGCATGACGAGAAATAAGAGTGTCGATTGGCAGGAAGTCAATTGGCGAAAAGAGGCTTGCGCCGTTGAAGCGGTGGCGACTGTTGGAAACGCACAACGCGTGTTGTACAGTTACATTACACAGCATATAAGGGCTTTAGTCTCTTTAAGTGCACCCTGTCTCTTTCCCCCCCCCCCTCTCTCTCTCTCTCTCTCTCTCTCTCTCTCTCTCTCTCTCTCTCTTGCGCGCGCGCGCGAGCGCGTTCGGCTTCATGCCATTTAAAGTGCGATTCTTATAAAGCTGCCTCTCAAGACCTGTCTCCACAGTGGCATTATGTCACTGTATTTCGCGTCTTTATCGGTCGTCGCATGATTAAAAGCTAGATGACGCATGATAAGGCAGTGCTTGATATGGTCTCGATCATGCGACATTAACGGCACCACCGAGAAGGACACGAAATGCAGTGAGACAATGTCATTGTGAAGACAGGCTTAGAGGGGCAGCTGTGCAAAAATCGCTCTATTATTATAAGATCCATGTAACCTAATACTTCTAGAATTATAAATGTATAAGAGCTTGTATCTGACAGGCGGCTTCAAACCTGTAGCCAAAGGGCTGGGTTGTAAACTCCTGATCCTCGACTAGCACAGCTCCCATCTACTTCAGAGCTACGAATACTTTAGGAAGTAGGTTTATTGGTCACGGTATTAGCCCCACCGTGGCAAGAAGATAAAAAAAATGAAAGCAGGGCCCAGTCTTGAAGACACCACTAGCTGGCAACCGTCAGATTACTAATCTGACCCTAAAATGCCAAAAACATACATACATTTTACATTCTCGCCTTACGAAGGAACTTATAATCGTGCGCCGAAAAACGACGAATTTTCGCCAAAAAAAACTCTTAATGCCGACTTCTGGTAACAAAAAAGTAGATAAAATCCGTTGCTAAACTTACAAAAAAAATCCCCTGAACGTGGTGTAGCCAGAATCCATGTTTTGTTGGTTCTTGATACCAAAACGTTGATTGACGACAAAACATCTGTCGGTCCGTCCTTCTGTCCGTCAGTACGTGTCAACTCTAGCGCCTAAACCGTTCAGCCGATTTTCTTCAAAACTGGTATTGCCCAATCGATCTGAATGAACTCGTGACTTTGGCAGTTTCAAACAGATATTTTTTCTAGGAGCTCAAATAACTTATAACGGCTAATTTGAATCCAAAATAAATACATTTTTGTTTTGCTTTAAATGAAAAATATCTTGGGGCCCCAGTGAAGTCTGCGTCTGGGGCAAGTTGCCCAGTTGGCCCTTGTCTGGGCTCCCCTGCCCGCAGTGCCGGACCGCCGCGTCGCGCCGCCTCCACGGCGCTCGTTGGCGCGTGAAGAACAGTGTCGCCCCGCGATAGCCCGCGCGCGCGTTGTGTCCACATCCAGCGGTTGATAGCGCTCCCGCGCGCGCGGCAGAGCGCGCTGGTGCAGCAGGCGGTGGGCGGCGCAGCGCCAGTCAGCAAATGAAAACAGTCCACGTCGGCGGCTCAAGTCAAATACGCGCGGATGTTAAAGGGAACCGTTGAGCAGCTCGCGGAACGTTTAAGCCGTGCTTGTGCGGATGAACAAATTGTCGCACTGGTACAGAGTGATGGATGGAAATCGTTGGAGTTTTGTTTTTAAATCGGTACTAGTGGCGGCTGCTTGTCATGGTATGAAAAGGGTGGGAATTTTTTTATAAGTTAAACAGTTACTATCTTTATACGTTTCTATTACACTCTCCTTAATTGGTAAAAGTAAATTTAGAAATAATTGAGTGATTCGGCATAGCTTGTCGATTTTTTCCCTCAGCTCTTGACAAATTTCTTTTCTCGAGTACTAGTACCCAAATCACTTACAATCACATGTAGAAATTCATCATTAGTTGAGCCCGGAAGTTCAGGAATTTATTTTTCCTAAAATAGGCAAGCAAAAAGTTATTAGTTTTTACTAAAATAGGCATGAAAAAGTTATTTACTCTAGCTACATAAGGAATAGCAAAAAGCGTATAAGCAATGAAAATTCACATTTAAAAGTAATTATTGTCAAAAATTCATAATTTAAAGGATACATATTTCTATTATAATTCTAATATTAACATCTAGGGAAAGGATATTTTCTTTGTAATCGTGATGCCATACGAGATTGAACTATCGGATATGATGGCTACGAATTTGTTTTACTCGCGACACTGTTCTCTTTGAAATTATATTTTCAACTCTTTTTTGAATCTTGCAAAGGCGTAAGTGAAAACACAATTCCATTTTTCGTTCTTTGCATTTGTGTAATTGCCAGTACTGAGAAGGATATATCATGCACAGAGAGTTGTCCTAAAAAGGGATGGGAATTCTTAAAAGGGTTTGGATCATATTTTCATTTAGATTTTCAACTGCTTTCATAGGGTTATGATACAAAACGATAACGCAGTGAGGCTGTGTACTCGTCGTGTTGTCATGATTCATTGTCAGAAAACTTCACTTTTCTGAAGATAGCATGATGAAATAAAATTGTATTTAAAATAATTTATCGGCAACAACCTGTAAATTCCTGATACTTGAAAACGTAATTATTAATGATCCTTTTATTTCTTTATGCTCCATTATTGTTAATGTAATACGACATACGACATGATGCCTGTGTTGAACTTATATGTTTTACAAAAGAAATCAAAAGAAATATTAAATAAAAATACAAATATTGTAATATAATTTTTTTTCTAAATGCTAAATCTTAGTTTTTCCAAGTTAATTCTATATACAAAATCTATAAATTCTTTTATTTTTTTAAGTACATTTGCTTCGAATAGTGATCGCTTTCTATCTGCTGATTATTATCTATTTTCATTTACTACATTCTTGATTATTATTCTCTCTTGCTCCAACATACTACATTAAAAAATTGTATATTTAACATTTTCTTCCGTTTTTTAAAATTGACACATAAGGTTCTCAATGTCTCCGAGTCAATGAAAATATAGTACATACGAGTATTATTCTTATTTTCCATGGCCAGACAAATGGTAAGTTTGGAGTTAGTGTTTAATTTTTAGTCGCTCACTTACAAAGGAAAGAAAGTATTTGCTATGTTGCCTTTTGTTTCTGTCCGATCAAAATTTCTAGTAGATAAAATATTTCATTTTGTATGTTACGTAAGAGGAACATAATCCAATGGACAGGAGTTACGGATTACGATTAATACAGGAATTTCAGAATTTAAGGTCCTAGCATGCACTGTTTTCGAGTTAAGGGCAGTGGATATTTAGAAGATAGTTAAGAGGGAATGTAATGCGGAATAGCTTTTGAACCTGCTAAATTTACACTTGTCTAAAGTAATTTATACACTTTATTTTATTCATTTAATATTTTCTAATTGTTTAAAAATGCACAGAATTTGGTTTTAAATTTGTGAAAGAACCGTCTAATTGATGTCTGTTCTTTATTTTAAGCTGAAAATACTTAAGATGGGGAAATTATTCTTGAAACGCCTATGAATAACATTTGAAGCCAATATATTCTCTCTACGTATAATATGCTATAGAGATAATATGCTATAGAGATGCTATAGAGCAATTTATAAGAAATCATCGGCGCCAACCCTTATCAGTGCGCTCTTGCTGTATAGAAAATTGCACGCCAATCCTGCTTCCAAGCCTTTTAAGATATAAAATATATGATTGTAGATTTTATCATACTAAGCAGATTATTGCAATACTCATTATTGTTGAACACAACTCGGAAAAAGTGCCTCCTGTGCCCTATGTTTTATGTCACTAAAGGGACTCGTGTTTTCTAGGGACGGACGGCAAACGAGCACAAGTGTACACGTGACGTGGTGGTGGAAAGTTCTCCACTCAAAAGTGCGAACAGTTGCGTAGGAGCGAAGCTTCCGCCACGCGACTGCCGGCGGCACGTGGGTAAAGGTCACCCGCCTGGAGATGGGTATTTTACCAGAAAGCACCCGACGAGCAGCGAGCACTTCTAGTTCTAAGTAATAACTTAATAAAATTTATAAATTACTAGAGCCCGGAAGTTTGGCGAAATGCCTTTTTACAATTGTTACGATTTTTTGACTTTTAACAATAGGAATCACTTAATTGTACTTCTGGAGTTGTTTTAGTAAATTTTCATTTTGCTTTTTTTTGCCTATTTAAGCTTCTCACGACTATTTTGGTCAATTTTACTTCTTTGTGCCTTTTCTTCGTTATTTGTGGCTTTTGCTGCCTTTTTCGTTATTATTTTCCCATTTTCCCCTCCTGGCATCAATCTCTATCAAGTTGGAAACATACCTGCTATCCTGGACAACATGAAGGCAGGTTGTGTATTGTCTTTCTGTGGACGCGGAGGCTCCAGTGTCAGGTTGTGCTGAAAATCTAAAAGAGAAAGGAAAATGATACCAGTGAAGATTTTTGATATTTTTCATTGATGCTTAAATACTTGTTTGCTCGAAAGAAATCTTATCCTATCTTTGTGTATTGCCTCGGATCCCTTTTAAAGATAAAACTATCTGTACAGGATTATACCTTTCTCAGTTCCTTCTTTTTCTCTCTTCCCTTCTTGCGATTACACAAGTACGAAATCTACAATTCTGTTTTCACTGATACAATTTCAAGACCCAAAGGGAATCCACATTAGCATTTCTAGAGGCAGGGTCGTGAGTAAAATAAATTTGTAGTCATCAACCAGATGGTCAAGGGTGATCAAGACCACAAATAAAAAATATTTGCTCCCTACTTTAGCCGGAATAAATGCCGTTTTTACACGCATGTTTTAGCAAAAATAAATGCTTTTGCCTGCTTGTTTTAGGTAAAATATATGCCGGAACTTCCGGGATATAGGTATTACTGACTACATTATTCGGTCTCACATTTTGTTACAAACGGCTTTGAACCTGATCTGGTGTTTGCTTGACTCTCTACTCAGCCACTTGCAGCGAGCGGTCCAAGCTTAGACTCCACTTTCTCACGCCAGAGAAAACCAACATGGTGGAAGGGTCATTGTGGAAGATTATTTGTTATCACGTACCTTCAAAAGACATTAAATTCCGTAGAAACTATTAGTGGTTGTGCTTCCAATTAGTAGACCACTCGCAGAGTTTCAAACCATTATCATTTAACTAGCAAAGAGCCTTTCAATAGTTCCAGTACAAAATCGTGACTTTTTTTATACTGAAAGATATTCACTATTTATATGTGCTGTGAAAAAATCAGCTGCGTTGCGCACTGGACGTTCCTAAAAAAAAGCGTATTCGGAATTGGCCGCGCTGCGCTGTTTTTGCTAACGCAATGGACAACCCGTGCTGCAGCGAGCAGAGTGATCACAAACGCAGTTCGTTTGTCTGTTAGTTGATCTGATAGCAATTCGATTGTCGTTTGCTAGGCGGAAAATAGTGGTTCATTTCGTGGAACATTGTGTTCTGGTGTAATATAAACGTGGGTTTATTATATCCGTCAGCTAGTTACAAGGAATTTATTGCAATTAGTTCGAAAATGGATTATTTTATACGATTAATTAACACTAATAAATCGATTATATTTAGTTCGATTAATATTACAATTAAATTTTAAAAAATTGAATTAACAATTGTATTAGTTAGCAATTAATTAATTAAGAATTAACGTTTGTAACACGATTGTACAGTCCGATTACTACAATTAAATCATTCTTTTAAATTCTGTCATTTTGGCACAAATTATGGTTTATCACAAGCATCAATGAAATATGCGGCGTATTTAGCAAAGCACCTTTAAGCGGCCCTAAAGGCGATGATTGGTTTATAATTTAAATCGACCAATGAAGACGATAATAATTTAAATCGACCAATTATTAGCTGAATCGCTCAGATTCGTCTTCACGAACGAAACAATGATGGAAACAGATACTTTTTTTCGGGATAACCAGCATGAATTATGATCTAAAATTGGTATGACTATTTATCGGAGTTTATCACAAACTTATTCAACTGAATCATCATACATTGATGTGTGTGTAGAAAAAAACAAAAGTTGGCAAACAATCTTAACTTTACTTGCATGCTGCGCGCATACGTGGATATCACATCCGGTTTCTGTTTCTCAATGACGAAGAACTAGCCCCTATAACAATAGGCACTGAACCGCGTGGCATTGCGGTTTTGTCTAGGATCTGAGCAATGTCATTAGCTTAGTGTTTCGCTGCCCTGAATTGGTGCTCGTCCTGGTAGAAGCTCTTGTTCTCTCAGAGGACATTCTCTAACGATAAGCAGGGCTGTACAAAGCCAACGCATACGGCGATTTGCGTCGTAAAAAAAGGTGGAATATTCGTTTTTGCTTGTTTTATTTCAGATACGTCCAGCGCTTGACGGCAGCTATTTTCTTCACAGCACATACAATAGTGACTTTCTATAGAAAATATGAGGCTATATTTCGACTTGCGCCTGTTAAATAGTCCTTTGAAAATCAACCACAATTACACTTTACACACACTTTTCAACGCCGTGATGTTTTATCGAATTCTCCTTCAAATAGTTAATTTGAAAGCGCCCTATGATACCTTATGGTATCAGAATACATTTTAATATTATTAACTTTATTCGTATCTATGCAATTCTGTAATAAGCTGTGTTCAATTATGTTCACTGATCAAAGCCGGGGGTCGTTTTGTTGATTTTACAATATTATTGTTAAATCGCCATAAAATTTCTGTTTCCTTGCAGTGTGAAGAGAGGTTGTACACTTTATTAGGAGTGGACAGTAGAAAATATTTCACGAAGTATTTACCACGATAAAAAAAATTGTAGATATAATATACTGACGTTTTAAAAAAATATTCAATAATAGAAATTGAATATTATCGGGCGGATTATTGGACCGATATGTGAATACTTGTCTACATATTTTCCTGTCGTCACTTGTTTAAAATGATTTACATTAGTAATTGATAGTGTTCGTTTTTACTGTTCACAGTTCCCGGTTCTTGTTATCAGAGGCTCTGAATATTCAAGAAGTTGTTAATATAATTCATGAAACTTACTGAAGAAATGGAAAAAGTTCTTCCGACACGTCTAAAAAAACAGATCATTTACAAATAAAATTAGATTAGAAGAAAGCAAATTTTTAATGCGTCAAAAATTTTAACTCTTCTAAAAATTCGGAGGATACATGGAAATTCGAGTGTTTCAAATGGGGAAAATTGGAAATAGTTTAGATTTTCAAATCTTACAGAATTGTAGGGTGTTCTGAATTCGAAGCTTGTTCCCCTATTCGGGTGTTTTATAAAATAGTTATATATTTATATTTAAGAAATCAAGTAGTTGCAAGAACTTGGAAGAAATCAAACTGAAAACTGTATATTTATTTCAAACAATTTGCGCCCATAATCTACAGATCTTTCCGAATTTAGCAAATGGTTACGACGTGTGAAATAATTTTTCAATTGGAATCATACTTGTATGTAATTTTCTTATCGGCCATTTACAGTGTAATTAAGCTAGAAAATATTGGGAGTGTTGTTCATGACATTGTACACACGGAAGCTTTTGTTTTATATGTACATTTAAATACAATGCTTTTGGCTTTCTGTGGAAAACTGGCGTCCATTTTCATGTGCATTCTTCTGTATATATCTGTTCAGAACTCATTTCACAGTGAGTGGGAAAACAGTTGTGCCAGCAAAAAGTGTTTGAATTGTGTAATTAATTTCATAGCAGAAAATTATAAAATTTTAAATTATCGATTAGAAAGTAAAATAAGGAAATTTATTTTCCAATGACAATAGTTATTCACAAACTAATAATATAAAAAAGTTGATTTGCCTTAAGCAAGACGAAAATTGTAAATATTAACCCCATAGGGCACGCGCCGAATTTTACGCAGCTGTGTCTGTAAGATACAGCGACTTTCCTGTATTTCTTTGGAAAAACAAGAAAATTGAATGTATTTTAAATAAATATATACACTTTATATAGAATTGGGAGTGTATTTATTACATATAACTCGGAGAAGCTATTTATTACACAATGAATACACAGTTTCAGTGCACGTGTTAATGTCAGTGCAGTATTACACATAATTTCCGTGCACGTGTTTGTGTGTAAAATTATTAGTAAAGTGTAAAATTTTCGGAAATCAGTTAAAAATTATGTATCGCTACAATCTCGTAATGGAAATATATTCTGAAACTCTTGCTACAACAACGGTATTTTTTAATAATTTTTATTACGGAGAGTTTGCTCAAGTTACTCTGACAGAACACAAATGTCTTCTTAGAAAAAATAATTTAAGCAAAATACTTGCGTTTCGAACAACAATATAGATTTCTACCTTTTTTTCAATTTTTGGCACCGGCCTCTTTATCATATCTCGGGAATGTGTTAAATTGCAAAACCAGCAAATGTTGTCTGTCTCTTATATCACTTGTAATGTAGACACTGCACAGATGTTCTGTTACTAGTTCAAGATTGAGATTCTTGAAAAAAGTGACATAAATTTCCAAGTGCAAGTTCCAATTCCATGTTGACGCAATTAGAAATTACAAAAAATACCAGATAGTGACATTTTTCATAATGAAATTTACGTTCTCGAATTTCTAGCGCAACTGTCAATAACACATTTCAATGTTCAACTTTAATGTTCAATACTGATTTTGTAGAGAACATTGCCGTTCCATCTTGCTATAGATCATTCTTTCCCAAAAACGTTCCTATAAATTATCCTCACTTATTTGAAGATTATGTATTAAATTCCCGACCTCAAAAACGGTGACCATTTGTATTATCTTCGGGCCAAATATTCAATTCCATTAACATAATGTTTTCAATAAATTAAAACATTAAAAATGAGACAATATTATTTAAAAATTAAAACGGCTGAATCTTGACTTAATAGTATATATTCACTAAACGATGTGCGATGTGACGACTTTCTTACTTACACCAATGCTCGTGATGGGTTTACAGGTCCCAGCTCGTCTCAAAAGGTTAATACCTCAAAACGTGTTACGAAAATGTCATTGCTTATAACTCAATAATACAACAAAAAGAGATAACATAATATTGTATATGTAACAACATATCTCTACTGATGATATATCGGATATACTGGAAAGTGAAAAAACTAAATAGCTACATTTGCAGATGATACTGTCATATTAGCCACGGACCTAATTGAAGCGTCAAGAAAACCACAAGAGCATCTACTATTGATCGAAGAATGGGAAGACAAGTGGAAAGTAAAAATTAACGAAAGCATGTCAGTATATATAACTTACACTTTGACAAGACAAAAATGCCCGATTATAAATATTAATAATAAACCAATATTGCAGGTTGACAGCGTGAAATGTTTAGGAGTACATCTGGCCAAAAGGTTTACCTGGAAACCCCACATATTAGCCAAGTAGAATTAACTTCAACTACAATTGAAATACTATGCAGTCTACTAGGACACGATTCCAAGCTATCCTTAGACAATAAATTATTGATCTACACAACAATAATAATCCTTATATGGAACTATGGCATCCAAATTTGGGGCACTACAAGCACGTCAAACCTCTTCATTTTACAGAGATTTCAATCAAAACCGCTTAGGATGATTGCTACAGCATCATGGTATATCTCAAACACAATGTTACATATTGAGTGTAAGAGTACCTACAGTCTTGGAAAGAATCAGAACAAGCAGCTCAAGATATCTTCAACGTCTGGAAAACCACCCGAATCGTTTAACCATTAAACTATCCATTAAACTATTAGATAATAGAAAAGACACCAACCGATTGCACAGGCTTAAACCCTCACAACTCCATTTTAAATGTTTAAATTAGTTACTATACACATATATATATATATATATATATATATATATATATATATATATATATATATATATATGTGTGTTGTGACATACCAGACTGTCACACAATATTTTGATGAGATTTGGGGGCAAGAATTTATTAAATTCTTCGTAAAAAGTGTAAATGTTAAGGGCATAGGCATCCAGGCAGGGCGTTCCTTAGCATCCAGGGAAGCGGAAGTAAATAAACATAGCGCGGCAAGTAACAGACAGAAGATTGTGATATAAAGACATGTAGGATTGGTGGTAAACTAGTAATGGGGTATGACGTATAAGGAAAATGGAGATTGTTTTGTAAAACAAGAGACAAGAATATATGAAAGTTATCGAGGGTTGAACTTTTTGTAATATTAGGGAGATGAGCTTTAGACCGTGGACCGTACACATCGTACTGAGAGGTTATTGTAAATGATAGATGCGGGACTTGGTGGAATTTTGCGGGAAATAATTGAGCAGTGATGACTTATATTTTGTGTGCGTAATTCTATTTGGAACTTTGAATAATTCTGGCACCGGGAGTGCGCAAATCGGACTTGAAGAAAATACAAACGTGAGAGCAGGGAAGAGAGGCTCGAGACATATCTTGTAGTTTAGGGGATGAACTTTATATTTTATCGCGTTAAAAGTTGGAGGAATTAATTAGAAGAAATAAACTTTCGTGTATCGTGGATTAAGTAAAACGTGACAGTCTTGGAGTTAGTGCCCATCCGTGACAAAGAATCGGGGAGTAAGTGAAACAATTAATAAGATGAGCAGGACATTGAGCCGCCAGCGGACCGAGAACAAGATACAAGAGAGAAGATTGGTCGGAGCGGTGGATTTTTCCTGGCCTCGTCGTCCAAGAGCGCTTGGATAGCTAAAATAGTAAGAATAATAGCGCTATAGACAATTTTTACGATCGGTCATGACCAAGGTGACATTTTATGTTACAAAGAATTAATCGATGAATAAACTTACAACGTTCTCATTCTGAAAAAGAAAAGCTGATTATCATTTATTTAGCATCTTGTGCAATCCACAGTTTAATAATTTCTTTCCAGAAACAAATTTCAGATTCCTCGCTTCTTCCGTATGGAGAGCGGATTGAATGATCGTTTGCTAGGAAGAAAGTAAGTACCGGCGACGATTATTTTCGTAAGAACCCAACCGGCAGAGCTAGTAGGATAATTATTTCCCTTTAGATGTGTTTGCGGGAAATCTAAAATCGCAACCCTTTCCTGGCGCCCAAAACTGATATAAATTCGGAAACCGGTTGCAGTAATAATTGGTGATGGTGCATTGTACCACTAGAATACTTTCACCCACAAATTGTCATTGTCATTGTCAAAAATCAATGTTAACATATTAACTTATTATTTTAACATAAAATAGATTGTTAATTAACTTTGTTCAAAATTTTTAAAAAGTGCTCTCCATTGCGCAGCCGTTTACCTAAGAAACAATGAATTAATTAAACTGGGTCTCAAGAGTCACGACGCGAGCTTTGCCGGGTTACAGGCGGAAGGCTCGTTCTTTCACTAGCGGATTCGGTGGTATTATTATATCGTACTGGGCTGTTGTACCCAAGTATGTGGGTTCAATTCCGATCGAAGCCGTGGATTTTTAAAGGCGAAAAAATCTCTCGTACCTGCCTTCGGAGGGGAAGTAAAGTCGGCTGTCCCGTGTAGTAATTTTTACTGCATGTAAAAGATCCTCAAGCCTTAATGAAGCCTCTGAGCTAAATTCTAATTGCCTGTTTCATCGCCCAAGATAAATACCTCCTTTTTCCGTTAATGGTGAAAGGAGAGTAGCGAAATTTGCGTGGTCAGGTGGAAGAGCGGGTCTGATGCCCAGTCTCGCCATGTAAAATAAGGCATTAACTATCTAACTCTTTCGGGCCTACAGAGATGCATTGCGTCAGCTATGTGGTAAGTAGAGATACACTTGAGTCTGATAATTCAGTCGGTACGTGCATTACGATAGGCGGTCCGGGAGAGGTGCTTCTAAGCGGGTGGTCCTTGGTTCAAATCCCGACAGTGGCAAGAATTTCAACACTAGCTTGTCAGCTAGGTCGAATTCAGTAGCTATTTGGAGGAGAATTCTAGAGGCCGGCTGCCATGATCGGTAGTTTTCCATGGTTTCTCCGTTCAACCCAGGCGAATGCCGGAGCAGTACCCTAACAAACGGGTCACGGACCGCCCGCGATATTTCCTTCCTCTTCCTTGTCCTTACACTGACATGCACCACACTACCACACATGCCGGGAGACAAGTCGTAAGCGTAGAGCTTGCCTGGGCTGGGGCGGCGTCTCACTGGTGAGAGATACCTGGTTGAGGGAAACCCCGCTAGCTGACGGTAGGATCTCGCCATCCAGCGGGGGAAGATCAGCGCTACCGCTCGATGAAAAAACATGCATTACACTTATGAGAATGACCTTAATGGTAGAGGTGGGGTTTACAGTGAAAATAGAAACTATTTTTTGGGGGAAATTTTTTAAGGTCCTGAATATCCAACAAAATCATAGACACTTCTCACAAGATTGGAGACTGCAGAGTCTCTTTCAATTTCTGCGAGCATTGGAAATTATTACTTTAGATTTGAGTGTCAATGCCCGCTTCCTTTATAGCCATTTCGATGTTTTTTAAGCGTTTTCAGCAATTAAAAGCAGTTTACACTTCTCAAAATAAAAGTTTGTAAGATGCCATGATATTTGTGGTAAATTTATTACGACCAAAGTCTACCATAGTTTTGAAAAACCGTATAAGCAACAGCCCTTAATTAGCCGTGTCTTTCTCATTTTTTATTCAGATACACCATGGCCGATAAAAGGTTTTCCTTTTACTGCTATCCTTGTGATGTAATGATGGTCATATTTCTTACTACGGTCGGGAAGTTCAGTTTTTCAGAATCCAATGTACAAGGGTTTATATTCTTTTTGTGTATAACGTATGTCCAAAGCACGCCGAAATTGAAAGAAAAAAATGCCTGCGGCCACGCAGTCCGCGGTCATGTGACATGGTTTGATTAGCAACCCACGAACTCGAAAAACAACAATAACAAGTATTTTGACTGAAAAATTCAAAGTTTGATAGTGATAGTCCGCCAATTCCCATAATGTGCGAATATACTGAATTCTCATGTTCAGTGCGTCGACGTTTACGACACACAGAACGTAAGGCGACAGCAAGGCTACAAAGAACCGACCTCCGTCATTAAGTTTTTTCTATTTATATGATGCGATATGGAACGGCGATACTTTTTTGTATTCGTGGTATATAAGAAACTGATGTAGAGTGAATATTCTTTACTATGCTAATACAGTATTCGTGAAGCCTATTTTTGTTAAAATATTTGATTTGTACAGTATTACGAGTATTTTATTTGTTTTTTTAGTAGTGTACGCGACAATTTATGGTATATATTCCGATGTTTAGTTCAGCAGTAGTTTTGCTTTTGAAACCTACTAATATATGGTCGTGGAATAAACAGTTTGCCTCTTTTGCATGTTACATTTTCCCATAACCTATAATTCGGTCAGTATATTTATTTTAACACGATAACTTACCAACAATTTGTTTAGTTCAGCGTATTCACAAAGTTATTAATGTTTATAATATGTATATTTTACGATTCAAGAATTGGTTGGCAATATTACTCTCGTTTGAGAGCTAAATTGGAATGTATATCTTGTGTTTTTGTTTTTCTATTAATTTCGCTGGAAACGGTAACGATGTTGTATATTAAAATCGTATGATAATTGTATTGTATAACACAATTAACTTGTAATTGTAAAATAGCATAAAATGTAGTTTTATCATTTGTACCAATTAGTTACATTGAAAAATTCACAATTTAATATACCTAATGAAAAAGAGTGGTGATTACAATGGTAATTTGATTATCATTGATTTCATTACACCTACGCAATTAAAATTCACAAATGTTGTCCCAAATGCTGCATCCATTCAACAAATGAGTTTTTGCATTACTTTCAATAACAAAATTAATGTATCCTCCGCAAGTGAGTATTGTCATCAATCACATTCATTGAATTTGATCCAATTTCTAAAATTTACAATATTTAAACATATTTTTTGCATGTAATATCTGTGAAAATTCTGCAGAGAAAACGAATTTATGAAGCAGTCAAATCAAAGTCCCGGAAGACCTTTAAATATTATTGTCTTTATTCTTGCACCTTAAAAGGCAAAGAGAAATGACATACTTTGAAAATTTAATCTATTGTCTTTTCATGTAAACCGATTCAATATATTCATATACACGATTGACTAATCAGAATTTGATCAGATGTAATCATTTGTGAGGCAGAAGCAAGTCTACTCTCCCATATTATTTCAGTAGTACCGATGAGTTTTGCGGCTCTCACACGCAACCAATCTTTTTAAATGAGATAAAGAAAGAACATTTTACAGAGATTTGACGAGTTGCACTTTAACTATAAAATATGAAGGATTTCTTGAATAGAAAACACATCTAAATATTCATGACAAAAGCAACCCGAAACATTCGGGCAGACGTGTTAAAATCTGTTTAGTTATATAACTTCAAAACGAAGCGTTCTAGGGACTTCAACTTGGGATTTTGAGGCCAAGGGCCAAGGTCTTTAAAGGCACGTTTCTCACAACGTAATATACAGGATGAGATCATGGACATTTTATTACATTTTTGCTGGTTTGGTGCTTCTCGATACCTCATTGCATTGCGTTTTCAATTTCAAACACTGCAAAGTTTGGGTTGTCCTTGGCCGTTCCTGAATTTTTGCATGGATAAATATACGTAGCTTACTTGAGTGTAGAAAAAAAAGGGTTCTTGTGTCAAAAACACTTTTGTGACTTCAGGAAAGTGAAAAGCAAACCGTCAAGGAAGATTGCATAAATACTTTAATTTTTTTAAGGAAGTGTTGTGAATTGTTTCAGTAATACCTGTCTATGAAACTGAATAAACCTTTATTAAACTTTTTGTTTGAAATATCAATTGAATTGTATTTTATTTTTATTTGATATTCTATAAGTACATTAGAAGTAACATTTATACATTTTTACACAAATAAAAACGTTTCATTAACAACTTTTCCACCTCACGTGGAAATATAAGGAGGGTGCGTTTTAACATGCGAGAGTCGTCGCACGGGTATGCTAGTTTAATACAATTGCATTTTTTGTTTATTTTTTAAGGTCACTTTTTAACTACTAGGTCATGTAGCGATCACTTTAATTGTTTTCTTTGGAGTGATTGTAGGGAAACATGGCACGGAAGGACAAAACAAGCACACACAAACATCCATGCCCAAGACGAGATTCGAAACCGCGAGCCATCGAACTACAGCCATATAGCCTTGGTGGCCTCGGCTGTTCAGACCGGCATAATTAGCATTTACCTCTTCAGCTAGGCTATAATTAAGATTGCGACACAATTTATCAGGAAATAAGAAAAACCTGCCACTTTCTTCATACCATGGACACTGCAAACTAAGAGCGTGTACATATTAGTGAAAATAACTGTTTTGAAATTTCATGAAGAAACATACAATGAAGAAACAAGCAATGCTCCGTTCCAATATTCCCCCTCCCTACCCCTGTTCCCCTCCCTCGCTTCACCCCTACCTCTCTTCCTCCACCCCCCTCTCTCTCTCTAGTATTTGCGACTGTTCTGCAGAAGGATTTTCCTAAGGATGAACCAAAGTGACAGTTCTCGTAACAAGTGAACCATCACATGTAATTCAGAGAATTATCCCTCCACCGCGACAGCTGTTCAGCCACGCTTCTTCGTAAAGTGTCAATAGCTCCTGTGAAAACATCCCTATGCTAAAGTCTAAGCTAAAGTCTTAGTCTACCTAAACTAAAGTCTTAGCTGAGGTATATGGACGTACGCGTGTTCGAGAAATATTTAAATTTAATTACGTATGTGGCAAATCTCTTAACATGCTCTCACAATCAGTAAAAGATAACTGCCACGAATGTAAATAGAAAGAAAAATGCTTTTAAGCCAGAAGCACGTGCACCGGTACGCATCTCGCATTCAAGTCTCTGATTTAAAATAAACATAAAATATATCACACAAAAAGTAAATTGAATGTAATGTTTACAGAAAAAAAGAATTTTTAAAGAAGAGCACATAACACTGCACTTCTTAATTTCAATTATTTCTCGCGCCGCACTATATTTTTGTCGGACGAGGACATCACAAAAGGAAGCGTCGAAGCCATTTACAAGTTAGCCAACTGCAAACTAACGAATGCAAGAAGGGCGTCTAATGGGCTCGGGGGGACCAAATCGTCAGTTATGTTGACGTATGTGTCTAGCTTTGGCTTATCCTTAGGAAGTTCGTTCTATAGCTACCACGCCTATTGCCCTTCACTATAAGCACATTACTGTTTATATACATTTTAATAGTGTAAATAATAGTGACATATTTTCTAAATACTGATGTAAAATTCTGTTAATGTAAATGAATTGCAAAGATTTATCATATAGAATAATTAATTAATAAATAAAATAATAAAGAAAGCTAATGTAAAATATAAGAAAGCTACCGAACACATCATTTTCTGGAAAATGGATATTCCCGATTGATTTGGCGGTATTCTGGATTCTACGAATTTGTAATGGATATTTTAATTTTAAGGTACATTTTACTTCCATCTCCTAGTACATTTTAAACATTTTCTTCAACACTGCCAATTTTGTTTGCGGTGATAGAGAAAAGTATGCTTATGCAGATGAAGCAGGTCCTATTTCATTCAAAACGTATACATTTTTGAAAGTTCCAAAAGTTTGAAACTATTTTAACTCTTTCCTACAACTGTGTTATAGATGATACATACTTTTATAGTGAAATCTATTTAAAAAAATAACTGTTTAATATTTTTATTAGTATTTTGTAATTTAGCTTTTTTCATGCAAAATTTAAATCAAGTTATGAAATCATTTTCAAAAATACATATCAAGATTTTCAGCTCCAAAAGAGTGGCCCCAATTGTTTTCTTTAATTCTATCTCGAATAGAGGAGAATTTGTTTAATAATATGCCATTAGCTTGATTTTCTTTTAAACCTCTAAAATTTCAAAATTTTCGAAATTTCTAAGATTTTTCGTGTTTGTTCAACACATTAAAGATTTAAGCAACAGATTTTTTTTAAAAAAATCACGTATTTATATAGTTTTATAATAAGATTTATAGTAAGATTTGCTGTAACATTACAACCAACCGTTGGTATTACTTTAAAGGGTGAGTAGCTATAGAGGTAGATATGTTTACATTTATAACCCGTGAAGATGAATTTATTTTCGTTTTATTATCGTTCCAGTTTGGTCTGTCGCTTATCTTAATTTAAAATTCTAAAAGTCTGTACTCAATGGGAGCTTGCTGGCTTAAAGCTCATAGATTCAATACATGTAATGCATATTAAGCAAACGATCCAAACAGGGCAACTCAATAGCCTACGTTTATAGTAGATGCTCTCCAAAATACGGCCGAAGTCGAAAATTCACATCCAACACGTATGAGAAGACTTTGGTAGGGACGACTGGCGAAACGTACGATAAGTGGATGTGGGCGGGCAGAAATTCAAGTGACACATTAAGCTATTAATACAATAGTTGAGAGAAAGGTTTCTAAGAAGTAAAGAAGCTCCAACTATATATTGTAGCGGCACAGATCACCACGAGGTATTTCGGCCATAATCCCTTTCAGCCACAGGAAGTCGAACAAAGGGACGGAAATGCCCAACGGCTTGTCAAACCCACGCCAAGGAAAAAACCCTGACGTCATGGGAAGGGCGCGTCTCGTCTTGTGAAAGGGTGCGAAGGCTTACGTCACAGGGCGGTTAATAGAATAAACAGATGGCGCTACTTGACGGTTCGTACGCCAAGATGAGACAAGTCACGTGACGCACAACCCGAGGCGTGATTGGCGGAGAGCCACCGCATCATCGGGACGGGAGAGGGAATGGCGCGTGCCATAAATAGGGAGATAGGAGCTTTCACAGTCTTATTTGAGAATTCTTCGGTGATCGAGCTTCTGTTTTCTGAGTCGGAACTGGTTCGGCTCCTCTTGAGTATCGCGTCGCCGTATGGCTGCCGAGTGCCGCGATCAGTGTCTCGCGCTGAGGCGTTAGCCGCCGAACGTGAACTGGTACAAGCGTGGACGTTACCGCGTGTACGCCCGCAAGCGTGTCCGCCCCACATGTGTGGGCACCACCCGAAGCAACGGAAGACGAAAGGCGCCTTCCCTGAGGCATCGCTCTCACCACGCCGCCACTTCAGCGAGTTGCGAGGGAGACCCGATGTCGACTGGAGCTGACTGAGCCTCGCTGCCACAGGAGACAAACACCTACCAGCGCCGGGCACGGAGCATTCGGGTGCAATCGCCAAATGGGGCAACCGCCCACGAACATTTAAATCAAAAGGTGGAGAGAAAGACGGTTAAGAGAGAGAGAGAGGAATAGATAGTCAGAGCGCAGTAGGCGTCAATTGTAATTTAGTACTGATATGATGTATGGGGCATAAGTGTTTATCTTGGGTGGGTATTAGTATCATTAAAGCAATATTTGTTATATAATCAGCTCGTTCAATGATAGAAAACCAGAATCCAGTCATGCATGTCTCCCAAATCCTCTGCCAGATTCTATAAGTGGCTACGCGGGTGAGTTCTCACTACCACTGGCAGCCGGGCAAGCAGCCAGCCCACGTTGGACAGGGCAGAAGCTCACAATATATATATATATATATATATATATATATATATAGAGAGAGAGAGAGAGAGAGAGAAAGTAGAAAGACTCAGGTTGTGAGATGTAAGATGACTGGAAGTAAGTGCCGTAATAGATAAAGTAGTAGTAAGAATGTGGACGAGTAATCGGGAATTTCGACGGGAGTGAAATTCAAAGAGAACTGGGTGTGAGGCGTAAGCGGCACGTGGAAGAAGTAAGGAATGTGGAAGGCGTTGTGATAGACCGTGGGGAACAAGTGTGGATCTAAGTAAAATAAGAAATGATATTGTGATTATGGCAAGGTGATGGGAATCAATCTACGAAAGAACTGGATGATATATCAAGTGGGAGCAAGAGGCGAGCAAGACCACGTGGTGGTGGGGTAGCGGAATATCACGCCGGTAAGAACTGAACTTTGTTAGTGATTACGTGCTCCTGGAATCGGTGGCGCGGCAGTTGTGCATCAGAACTAGATTTCGAGAGCGCATGGATGAAGATACCACGGGCCGATAACGGTCGGGTACGCGTGGGAACGAGCTGTCGCCGCCGCGGTCGCATCACCACCACGCCGGGGAAGCAGCCGAGCGACGCCGAGTGGGCCAATCTATTGGGACACAAGCCGAGCGGGAGAGAGCAGGCGTGAAAACCAACGCCGCCTAATGAACATCACGTTTTATTTTGTATTACGTTTAACTAATCTAGCCAGGACTTAATTACGGACTGCAGTGATTCGCAGCATGATGATTTAAAAGTTAAGATAATTTTAATGTGTTTGTATGTAAATAGAAATAAAGTTTTGTATTATATATATATATATATATATATATATATATATATATATATATATATATATATATATTGTGACGCAACGCTGTGGCGGGCGGCGGCGGCGTGGTTCGCGCCGTCTGTGGTTGGTCAACAAGATGCAAAATATTTTTTAAATTTCCTCAATGGGAAATCGGGGACTAAAGGACGAGGTTATTGCCTGTGTTGTTCCACACACTTCCGCCGGAAAGAAAATCAAGTGCAATGTTTCGAGAAACAATGACATTGAATAAAGAACTGTGGTACACATAGACATCTGCATGTCCCTCCCCAAACAAAGACAAAAAAACGACAATTCATAAATAATGTTTCTACATTGTATAATTGGTTGGCTTCCTGTGCCCCAAAACACGACAACTTTATTAATTAGACTGTTGGTTATGTAGATACCTTATTAATTCAAAGTAAATAAACTGAGGTTGTCTGGTATCAATTATCTATTCACACTTGTCCGACCGCCGCCCTGCCTTCTTAAGCAAGCCGCTATTCTAAAAAACCGCAGAACTTCGTGTTCCGCCCAGCAGCTAAAAGGTACGACCGATCCAGTTTGCTTACGCATCTGCATACTTCTTTTGTATATATTAATTTGTAGATAATTTGGTTTAATGTATAATTTATATCTATTAATGTAATTTCCAGCTCTGACGATGATCGCTACGCGATCGAAAAGATCTTCAGCACAAATAGATAATTGATACCAGAAAACCTCAGTTTATTTACTTTGACACAACGACAAAACAGAAATAATGTTTCTAGAAATATTCTGAGGATTGTATGCCACTAGCTTTTTTAAAAAATGTGTGAAAATCAAATTATTTACTTAGAACAAATAACTCAAGTCATTTGGAATGAACATTATCATTAGATAAAATATGTACAACAATTATGTATATTTGCACCAAAACAGTTCAGAATTGTACATTCCTTATTACAATTCCCTTATTTTCAATAAAAATTTACATTCAAATTTGATCAACACACAGCAATAGAAATTTAATTTAAAATGTAAAGAATGAAAAAACATTCTTTACCATTTATATAAAAATTCTAAGGAAAAGATTCAAAATTGACAAAGCCTTTCATTGCTTTTGATAATAGTCAAGACAGTATGGAGTATCATTCACCAAACTCTTAAATTATAATACTAATTCGTTGCCATACAAGTAATCATTGCAACATTCTACTCCCTTTACCCTACAGGCCCGCATAGCAGACCTATTACATGCTAATTCTACATGCTATGAAATCACATCATACAAATTACGATCAGAAGAAATTCATGGATAAACATTTTGCTGAAACGTTATGGCAGCAGAAATAGATGTGTCACTGTCCTCCTTTCGCTTAATTACGAACTCGTATTTATTTCACAATCTGTGATATTGGACAATCTCCAATAAAATACTGTTCTAACACAGAGAAACTGCAGGATCTCATCCCCAACTTAACAGAAATTAACAAGTTTTGACACATTCCTTATAGTAAGAAAATTGCAATATAAGTTATAAATAGAAAGCACATATTTTTCAACAATACCAGTTAATGAAAGTGAAGGTTCACCTTTCTTCAAGCTCTTTTTCCTTTAATAAATAATTGGTTCACAATTCATATATGCATATTGGTGATTGATAATTGGTACATTAATATGCTCAAATTCATTTATCAGTCACTTTAAGTCTTCAACTTAGAGTAATGCAACATAACATCTTGTATTTAAAAGAATATGACCCATCTGGCAAAAGTGCTGTCAGAAAAAATCACTTGTCACTTCAAATGTCAGGACTTACACCAATAATATTTTCACAATTCCAAATTGGAGTAACGCATCTCAATGTAAGGAGAAATTGATTCTCTAACCTCACACCTCCACCGCTCACAATTCAACTACACAACCGTGAATTAAATGCTTTGCTTTGCACCAACATTAATCACTTAATACTCCAGTTCATGTATATGTTCCCACTCTTCCATTAAATTACATCTGCACGCACCCCTCCCTTCAACATGTAACGCACCTCGAACACTATACAACCTGTCCTCATCAATTGAATGTTCCACAACCAACTGGGGAAGATTTTTAGGCGGCCGGGAGTTGTGTCACGTGTGTATCCCACACTAACGAACTCTGTCCGTAACTTCCATTACTTCCGCTGCCGGCACGGAACGCGCTTTTCAAGTTACGTTGATGCTCGCTTCCATCACAGGTAAGAAATGTGACTGGTTTTTGAACACCTCCGGTGCGACATTCGCCCACGGCAGCCCGTACATGGACAGGGCGTTATAATATACTCGTACATGGACTGGACGTTATAATTTAACACATAAAGAAGTTCTTTTGGAATTATCTAAGAATTAATGAATCGTCACATTTTGCGACCAAATGACACAAAACGACAGATTTGAGGTAAACAAAGGGAGATAAAAAAGTCACGCCAGCGCACTAGTGATGTGCATATGTTTTGGATATTTTTTGAGGAGTATTAAGTGTTAGTAGGATAGAAATTGTCATGTAACATCACAAAACCGTTATGATTATCCCTACTACTAGCAATAAAATACGTGTTTTAGTAGTACCACTTCTTGAGATAAGATTCTGACTCTGAATTAGGGATCAGGAAAGCTCACAATTTCCCACTCTTCTAAATCCGACATATGTGCGTGTCAATCAGATTAGAAAAATGGAGGCCGACACAGAAAAAGTTTGCAGCCACTCCGAGCTGTGTTGAATGCTGGTCGTCCGCCGTCTTCGCGCAGGTGGCGACGTGCGCAGGTAGCAGCGGCAGCATTTTGCCCGCTTCGCTCGTAAATCAGTTACGGCAAATTAAGTAACCCCGGATTAGCACGGCGCGCCTCGGCCATAAATCCCCATCGCAGATGGCGACGGCGGCGGCGTCGCGACGACGGCCGCGGTGGCGCTGGCGGCGGCGGCGGTGGCGCTGGCGGGGGGTGCGGAGCAGCGGGGAAGAGGTGTCAGCGGAGGCGGTCGCTTTGGCGCAGACGGTGGAGGTAGAGAGTGTGGAGAGATTAAAGGTATAGCGAGTTCAGGTATGGCGGAGGAAGAGAAGGCGCAGGTAGAGCTGACAGAGTGAAGGCAGAGAGACAGCTGAGGGTGGAGGGATTGACTAAAGAGGTATAATTCTTTACTCTATGGTGGAGGTAGAGGGAGCGGAGGTAGAGGGGGTGGAGGTATAGAGGACGGAGGGGGTAAAGTGTTGAAATAGGCAGAATGGGATGTGGAATTGGTAAAGGGAGGTGTAAGTGGAAATGCATTTAGAAAAGCTGAAGTTGCAAGAGATTGTGGATGAGAAAGTGGATGGTGAGGTGGAGGACGCGATTGCGGCAATGGAAGGGGAGGGGATGACGGTAACGGTGGTGATGGAGAAAAGGAACAAGTGGGGAAAGGAATCTTCCTTGTGGAGAAGAAGTGGGAGAAAGGAAGGAGAGTTGAAAGAGGTAGAGGAGATGGAGATAGCAGTGTAGGCGGTGTGAGCAAGGGTGACAGTAGCTGCAATGTTTGCGGGGAGTTGAGAAATGGAATTAGCATGAAGATGTGGTCGCGGGAAAGGGCGGGGGTAGTTACTGTTGGGGGCGGTGGCTGAGGTGGGAAAGCAGCGAGTGTGAATGAGGTCGGTAGTAGTGACGTTAACGGCGGAGGAGGCACGTGTGAGTGCAGGGGCGGGAATGGAGCGGGGCTGTGGCGGGGCTGGGGCGGGGCTAGGGTGGTGTTGGCGAGGCCTGAGGTTCGGTAGGGAAGGCATTGAGGAATGGTAACTGGTGAGTGCCGATCAACAGCAGCGGAGTAGGCGGTAGCGATGGGAACAGCAGTTATGTGTGACATTTCTGGCTGCAATATTGGTACCGAAGACACTAGAATCTGCTATGAAGTGTAAAAGAAAGTGTGAGAATGGGGACGGTGTTATTAAACTGTTGAATTTACGCTATGAATACTGGGTTACACAGTTACGTTGTGAACTATTACATTTTAACGATAAGCACTTGTACTTAATTTTTTTTCTTTTTCTATATTAAAAAAAATAAGACTGCTTATTTTACAGTTTTGATTTTCTGTTCGATTTATTGTCAACACCGACCTTCTTAAACATTAGTATTTTTGGCTGTGGCTTGTAGCTCTTCGTACATGCCTTTTATTCTTGCATTGCAAATGAATTACAATGGGGTTGAAATATATAATATTCTGGATAATAAATCATGTAAAAAGAATATCTTCTTCATTAAATAAGTACTAATTGGAGTAACTGTTTTAGGAATCGTCAAGAAGATTATTAGAGTCTAGGATTTCAGTCTCAGTGTTGAATGGCGTAGAAAGAAATATTAAGACAATAATGTATGAATGTGTTATTCGACAGAATAGATAGAAAGGCGCCCCTGATTAGGATTGTTGGCACCAGATAATTACTACTAATTGCGCTTTAGGGACACCGTCTTATGGTAATGCGTCGCTGACTCTGTATGACGGCCACGTTAGAGAAATTTAACCAGTGATTTATTGGGCTAAAAACAATTGCGACATGAAGACTTTTTACCTGTTAAGAAAAACATACGGGGACAAATGCATGACAAAAACGAAAGTTTTTAATGGCACAAGATGTTTTGTGATGGGATAGAATACAAAGGACGTACGTCAGCGAGCTGTGACAAAAAACAGGTAAAATAAGCATTGAATCTCAAATTATACGTGTAAGTGCTAGAACGACTATCAAAAATGGCCAATTGTGATCAAAAGAAGATAGATCACACCGTGATCCTTCGTGTCATCGCACCCAGTCATTCTCGCTTCAGCTGCGGGCCAGAGCAGTCGCTCCGCTACCAGCAGCTAGAATCGTTTAGTGTGATAGTGTATTCAACATCGCTACGAACTTCAGAAAACAGTGGTGACTTAGTGTACGAATCAGTATTTAGTGGTCACATTTATTCACTACTAGTGCTTTAGTAGTTGAATGAACAACAATGATTTATCCAGCACAGGGCAATTGGTCAGCGATGCCCTAAATTCGATTTACAACTCGGAAGGTTCATCTGATGTGCTCCACGACGAAGGCGAAGTGAACTCCACGGACAACATGGAATATTCCGACATCCCGTACCATCTCCAACCCAATGCAATCAACAACAATCGATTCGGGACCGGATCATCAGGCCAGCCCGAGCAACTAATGCAGTCACAACAGACTGCTGCTTCAACCCAACTGCATCAGAACAAGGTAACGTCGCAAGGAAAGCGAGCCAGCGATAACGACAGTGATAACAGAGACTTAAAACGTGCATCCATAGTCAGTCAGCCTTCGGCAGGGTCGAACTTACAAATTCAGTACAATGTAGAAATCAAAAACAGATTTAGTTGGTTAAACGAAGAGATCCCACAGGATCTAAGTGAAGAACATAAAATCCCACCTATTTTTGTTACAAACTTTGAAAATCAAGTTACCCTTGAGAATGAAATAAAAACTAACGTCTCATGCAACTTCACCACAGAATTCAAGAATCAAAAGATTAGAATCCAATTTCAGTCAGTGACCGATTTCCGAAAAGCAGTTAAATATTTTCTGGCCACCAAAAAACAATTTCACACGTATTCGGATAAAATTAGTAAAAAATATTCAATAGTGATCAAAAATATTCATCCTTCATTCACAGAAAATGAAATCTTAGCTGAAATCAATAGCAAATTCAATTCTGCAACAAAAGTTACTCGTCTATACAAAAACAATTCTCCCATACCAGTAGTGGCAGTAGACTTTGATGGATCTCACAAAATCGAGGATGTTCTAGAAATAAAACAAATAGGTAACAACATAGTGAAACCAGAAAGAAGAAAGAAACCCAAGGGCCCCCTTCAATGTTACCGGTGTTTAGATTTGGGACACAGTAAAAACAACTGTAATCATACAATTTCGTGCGTGTTTTGTGCAGGTGACCACCTATCGGCAAACTGTGGACAACAAAACTCCCCCCAATTTGTAAACTTTGTCTAGGAAAGCATAGGGCTGACCTCAGATCAGTAGAATGTCCATACTATCGAAAAATGTTGGAAAGTAAATGAAATAATCCAAATGTTAGACATAGGGACAATCCTATTCCCCCGCAATTCAATATAACAGATTTTACAATACTACCTCAAACCAACAATATACCTAATTTCGCAAAGGCGACAAATACCAACCACCAACGTAACACAACAAACTCAAACCAGCATCAACAGCAACAACATAACCAACACGCAAACAGAAACTACAACTTCAATATTGGTAATCCATTCATACAAAACATCACTCAGTTTATAACCTACCACATTATTAATTTTATAAATTCACTAATACCAACAATTATACAGAATATCCAACACTCAATTGCTGTATCATTAAACAACAATTATGGATCACCATAATGATTTAATTATACTAAATTGGAATGCCAACGGCATTATCAACAAAAAAGCCGAATTACAACACTTCCTACATGCTAACAGAATTGATATAGCATGCATCACAGAATCGCATCTCAACCCAGAATCCCCATTTTTTCTACAGGGATACAAAACCATCAAAGAAGACAGACAAAACTCGAAAGGAGGAGGGGGCATAATATTAATAAAAAATAGCACACCATATTATCAGATTACTCTACAACACACGCCCGGTGTCGAAAAAGTAGTAATAAATGTAAAATATAATAATAACAGGATATTAACAATAGTGACTGCATATAAACCTCCAAATATAAAAATCAACAACAGCAACTTCTCCACATTATTACAACTACCAAGTCCATTCATTATTGCTGGTGATCTAAACTCCAAACATACCTCATGGGGATGTCGGTCTACGAATCCCGCTGGCAGATACTTATACAACATAAAAAGGAACCAAAATCTCAACATATTAGCACCAATTGAACCCACGTACTACCCATATGATGCAAACAAAAGTCCAGACATACTTGACATAGCAGTCACAAATGTTAAAACACAATTCATATCTACAACGTATCATGAACTAGAATCAGATCATTTACCAGTAATAATATCAACTCGCGTAGAAAAACCTCCCCCTTCTCCTCCACCAACCTTAAATACATACAACATTAATTGGAAGTACTTTAAAGGAACTGTAAAAAAGTCCATACCTTCATTTCACAACCTGAATACTCCCCAAGAAATTAACCAAGCCATCACGACCGTCAACAATATAATAATCAGTACAATTAACAATAGTCACATTGAAAACATCTTAGATACTAACAAAATACTACGTAAACCGCTCCCATCTAATATAATTTACTTAATCCGTATTAAAAATAAAACAAGACGACTTTGGAATTCCTTAAGAATTCCTTCTTTGAAAAAAGAACTAAATCTGTTAAATAATATTTGTAAAAAGGTTCTTAATAAATATAAACAAGAACATTACAATTTCTGTATCAATAACTTAAGTACCAAAAACAACTCACTATGGCAATTTACCAAGAAACTCTTAAAAAAAAGAACAAATATTCCCCCATTAGCAACTAGTGATGGTAAAAAATACTCCCCAAGGGAAAAAGCTGAAGTACTAGCCTCCCACTTTGTAGGCACATTTACCCCCAACAATTCCCCTAAAGATCCCAAACACGATGAAATTCTGAAAATGTTTAATGCTCTCCTATATAATGTTCCCCATCCAATACAATTCATATCCCCTAATGAAATAAGAAAAATAATAAAGGATATGCCAAATAAAAAAGCACCAGGCCACGATCGGATCAATACAATCATTTTAAAAAATCTACCGGAAAACGCCATTGCCTTTCTAAATAATATTTACAATTCTGTTTTGAGAACAGGGTATTTTCCTCAAATATGGAAACACTCGGTCATTCACCCAATAGCTAAACCAAACAAGAATCACTCAAAAGCAGAAAATTACAGAACTATCAGCCTGCTACCTATAATGTCAAAAATCTTAGAGAAATTAATACCCATCAGACTGAACAAATATATCAAGAAAACAAACAGTATACCTCAGCATCAGTTCGGCTTCAAATCACAATACTCTACCACCCACCAACTACTAAGGCTTACGGAACACATTCACACTGCATTCCAAAAGGGACAACATACCATAGCTGCTTTTGTAGACATCTCGCAAGCATTTGATGGAATATGGCATCCAGCTCTCTATTTTAAATTAATTTCAATAGGTACACCCAAACATCTATTATTTGTTATCCTTAGCTATATTACCAACAGAACTTTTTCAGTGTCAGTCGAAGGCCACTGCTCTAATCCAAGGAAAATTGCAGCTGGGGTTCCCCAAGGTTCACCACTTTCCCCATTGTTGTTTAATATATACACCGCAGATATTCCCATTTCATCACAAATAAACACTGCTCAATTTGCCGATGACACTGCACTCTACATCTCAGGGAACTCTTTAACAACTCTTCAATCACAGCTTCAAAATCATTTAAATTTACTTACAAATTGGGCTAATATCTGGAAAATAAAGTTGAACCCAACAAAATCTGTATCAAGAATATTCACATTAAAACCATTCACACACCCTCTTCCACTTTCCATAAATAAAGACACCATTAATTGGACACCAACAAATAAAACAATAAAATATTTGGGCTTAAACTTCGATACTCGACTCAACTGGAAGCAACATATAGAGGCAAAAACTCAGCAGGCCGAAACTAAACTAATTCAACTACGACCCTTACTGAATCAACACAGCCACCTCTCCACATCTAATGCACTATTACTCTACAAATCAATAATCCGGCCGACTCTACTTTATGCTTGCCCCATCTGGACCAACGCTGCCAACACAAACCTAAACAAAATGCAAGTGATCCAAAACAAAATATTAAGATTAATCACAAAAGCACCTTGGTTCATCAGTAACAACCAACTACATAATGATCTGAATATAAACACAATAAAAAATCAAATAGCCTATCTTGCACACAACTTCTACACAAACCTTCCCCAAATACAAGCATCATCCTTCTATAAACTGGGTAAAAACCCCAATTATCCAACAAGAATTAAAAACAGATATCCACTTCACTCATTCTATAAAATGTTCGCAAACCTCGAATAATACTAATCTGAGGTGCTTCCTGCTTCCTCTCCCACTATATATTTTTTAAAATAATTGTAAGTGTATAATTTTAAGTTAAAGTTAGGATAAGATAGATTAAGTCCATCAAACATTTGCACAGTTAATATGTAAACTGAACAATGTAATGTCAAACAATATAAAAATAAAATAATAATAAAAAAAATCGCACCCAGTCACATGTTGCTGGTCACGAGGGAGTTTTGGGCCAAGCACACCGTTGCAGCATTGCTCTAACCACTGTATAGCCAAGACCTGCTTACGCTGGAGTCATTTGCGGTCTCAAAATTTTAATTAAATTTGAAGGAAATCAGTTAGGGGCCGGTACAAAAGTGTTCAGGTTGCCAACGAGACTTTAAGTACTATTCCAGTTTTCGAATTCCAGGAAACATCCAAAGCGTGACAGACATGATGAACACGCAGTGTTGATGCAGGAGGAAATTATTGTGAAGAATTTTAAATAAAATAAAAGTTAACAACATTTTTTTCCTTGTATATCATTTTCGATAATATTCAGATAAACTTGTTTTAGAGTGATTTCCATAATTTATTCGAAATAATTGCCCTACGAATACCAGACGTCTCTATACAGGCGCAGGCTATGTTGACATCGTCACGTCACTCTGCCGGAGGTGAATGAATCTGCCCCAAAGCTCGCAGGTGGCACCAGGTTTCGGAAATATCCAGACCTGACCTGGAATATGTAACAAGTCCTCTTGAAAATCTCGAATGATCGCGAGTTTATCCTGGCAATGACTCGCCATATTGTGGCATGCCATACGTCAATTTTTCGACGCGGAGAAGAGAGATTTCAGTTCTAAGAAAATGTTTCACGATGGGGAAAATCCGTGTCTACACTATTCCACCTTCCTAGGAACAAGGAAGTTGGGTACTGAAGTTGGGTACTAATGTCGCTGACACTACTGTCACTGTCACAGCCGCGGGACTTACCCCAATTGCATACTACGATCAACGTTTTTTGAGCATGTTTCCGTAAAAGACATCCCTTTTGGATTCCTCGGTTTATGAGAAAGAGCTCCCTTAAGAACACGTGCTTCGAAGTTCTCCTTTCCGCTTCCCTATTTCCAACTTGCAAGGGAATGAAATAATGATCCTTTTAACATTGTTCACTATGAAAATGTGACTGTGGTGTTCCCTTAAAAAATGCACCCTTAAAATACTTATAATGTAATTCGATTGCATTGTAATACGATCACCCATGCCGACAATTTTCGACGAACAGAAGTTAAATTTTACTTTAGCATTGCAAACCGCGCACTGCCAAGAATCGGCAGTTTGGACGCCCAGAAGGCACTTTACGACACATTGGAATACGGAGGGAGAAGTTCATTGTATCTGCAAGGCAGGTGTCGGGGTGCGTCGAGCCATAGGGAACCCTACCCTCTCCCGAACGCGGGGAAGAGGGTGGGCACCATGAGAGGTAGTTCAGAGAACAAACTGATATAATTGCAGTGCCTCTGACCTGGAGGTTCTAGGTACGAGTCCCGACGGCGGCGGCATATTTTTGGCACTGGCCTTTCATCTAGGTCGAATCCAGTCTCTGTCTGGAGGAGAGTTCTATCCGCTAGCTACTCTGATCGGTGGTTTTCCGTGGTTTCTTCGAATAACACCAGGAGAATGACGGAGCAGTTCCCTACAAACGGGCCACGGACAATCTTTCCTTCCTCTTCCTTGGCATAAAATAGTTTGTAGGTGGGCTAGCGATCTTTCTTTTTTCAATTACTTATGCACACTTACACTAATATGCACTACACGACCACGTATACCTGGAGAATGGTCGGGGGCTTAAAGTGTGTCCCGGCTGGTCGGTGCCTCGCTTATTGGAGATACCTCGTCGGGAAAAACCCAGCTTGTCGACGACACATCGGTGCCGGATCTCGCGATTCCGCGGGGAAGACTATTACCAACTCCTGATGAAAAAGCACTTACTACATTTACTGGAATAATGAATAAGTAGTTGACCCGCCAGTAATGACTAACAATCAATCAATCAACCAAACGCGGGACATGAAACGTCCTAAACTCAAATTTTGAGAAACTGGGCGGTGCATGTTGGATTGCAATCCCCACCCGCGAGTTTCGGCCTATGAGGACGGACCCGGCTCACGCCTCACGTGACCTCGGTTGTTGATTTTGATTGATTTTTTCGTGTTTCCGGGCGCGTCAACTACTTCGGTCATTAGTCCCGTTAGTGTAGTGCATGTGATTTTTCTCGGGAGATGGCGGAGATCTTCCCCCGCTGGATGGCGAGATCCGGCGCCGACCTACCGTCGGCTAGTGGGGTTTCCCCCTAACCAGGACTCTCCCACCAACGGGGCACCGCCCCAGTCGGGACAAGCTCTAAGCTCCCGACCGGTCTCCCGGAATATGTGGTAGTGTAGTGCATGTTAGTGTAAGTGTTTGTGTAAGGGGAAAGGATAGGACAAGGAAGAGGAAGGACAGATCGCGCGCGGTCCGTGGCCCGTTTGGTAGGGTACTGCTCCGGCATTCGCCTGGTGGTGATCGGAGAAACCACGGTAAACTACCGATCAGAGCAGCCGGCCGCTAGAATTCTCCTCCATACAGCGACTGAATTCGACCTAGCTGAAAAGCTAGTGTCGAAAATCCTGCCGCCGTCAGGACTCGAACCTAGGACCTCCCGGTTAGAGGCGCTGCAGTGACATCAGTTGATGCACTGAGCTACCGCTACCGGTACGTGACCTCGGGAACCTTCTAGCTTTCCTCCGAGCAAGCATTCATTTATTACGATTCTGAGGAGAAACCCGCGCGATCTCGCCGTAGATCCCTTCAACCGCGAAACAACGTTGATTGCTGACTACAGGAGCGTACGGTCGCAAGTTGCACCCGCTTCGCGAGTTGCAACCGCTGCCAAGTTTGTGAGACTTGAGCGCCACCATTCGCGGGCTCTTGTTGCCGCCGGGTGATAATAGCCGGCGCGAGAGTCGAGCGTTGGCCACAGGCAATGCTTTAAATTAATTACAAACGAGACAGAGCACTACAAGTCTGAGTGCGCATAGCAATCTGCCCTGGATTTGATTTAAGAGTTTGAATGAGTACTCCCGAACATAATCGAGAGTCTTAATTACGCATTGACGGCGTGTCGCTATCTCTACCTCCTCCTACGCTACCTGCGACGACCGGGCGAGACAACGTGACGCTACCGCTCGACCGCTCTGTTGACGAAACAGACCACCGTCGCCGACGCCGGCTTTCGCAGCCTACCATTTATTTTATTTATTTAGTCAAAAATAGTCAAAAACTGTATGCGACGTATGGGGGAGAAAATCATCTGCGCACGATTTCTTGAGTTTCAGAATCCCTTCCAACAATCTAACTATTAATAGTTTAAAGATGAAAAAATAATTGTAAATAATAATAATAAATTTAAAAAAGCGAGAGATTAACATTTCAAAAACTAGATATTTTCGTTGCCAATTATAGAACACTTATTTTTAACGGTAAACGAACGAACAGATTTAATTTTTCTGTATTGTTAACAAAATAGAAACTCATACTTAACTCTACTACCACTACAAGTAAAAGGAAATCTCAACAAAACGTGCGCATAGTGAAGCTACATTTACGTCCAGAAGAAAATCAAGGGGCCATCTCAGCGTTTGCTCAATGGATCAGGGAAACTGGACAAAAACACGATCGAGATGGGGGTCCTGCCGGTGATACCTGTCAGTGACCCGACCTCCCAGGTCTGCAGCCTAAGCTAAGCGCCAGAAGTCATCCATCCCGCAGCCCATGAGGGGTGGTTCAATGGCCACTGCACCATCTAAGAACTTAAATGTAAGTATAAAATAGTTTGTAAGTGGGCTAGCGATATTTCTTTTTTCAATTTAGAATTTTTTGAATCTTACTTCTTTTAATCATGCCGCATGGTATGCCTCTCTGACAAAAATAATCTTCTCAAAATTTCAGAGCAGTCGGTAAAATAGTGCAACACACACACACACACACACACACACACACACACACACACACACACACACACACACACACACACACACACACACACACAGGAAGCTAGGAGTTCTATCTCTCTCATCTGTTACCCCGGACCGGGTACTTTGTAACATATACAGTTTCGGTGATTGAGCCCGTTAACCTGTATTGGGTGTCTTCTCTGAACTAATAGGAGAATATCAATTTGCATTACTAATGAATGAAAACTTAACTAAATTGTTGCCCCTCTTACGTCATTGGCTGAGATGTAATGCCTTCTCAGGAAGTCAAAAGTACAAGGGAATTGTGGGATCTGGGAAACAGGTGAAAGGGCAGGTGACGGCAGGATGCAATCGGATGATTCCCAGACGCGCTTAAAGTCAAAGACGGCCGAGCTGTTCCCAATCGTCACGAACAACATTTTAAGAAACAGCTCCACGGGAAAGCACCTTCTTAGAGAATGTCGAATTCCAGTGTAGAACGTTCAAATTTGTTAGAGCGCTGCTCACACCCTGACGGATGTCAGGCTTTCCTACCAGATGCCTGACAAGGATCGTTGGTTGGTTAGTAATTCCGAGCACGTCAACAGCTTAGGTCACTAGTACCGTAAGTGTAATGCATGCTTTTTCTCTAGGGAGATGGCGGTGATCATCCCCCGCTGGATGGCGTGATCCGGCGCTGAACTACCGTCGGCTAGTGGGGTTTTCCTCAACCAGGTATCTCCCACCGGCGGGGCACCAGCCGGGACAAGCTCTAAGTTCCCAACCGGTCCCCCGGAATATGTGGTAGTGTAGTGCATGTTAGTGTAAGTGTGTGTGTAAGGGGAGAGGATAGAACAAGGAAGAGGAAGGACAGATCTCGCGCGGTTGGCGCACTATCGCCCATAGGGAAAGCAATGGCAAACTGCCCCAGGTATACTTCCTCAAGATAAGTCTCACAAGAAGACGCTAGAGGCTTCTGAAGACTAGACTGCGCACTAATCAGTGTAAGACACTAAAAAAGAAGAGGAAATATCAGTTTCGATTTCCGGTCGGGGCAAAAAGAGAGCTGTAGCTTCTAATACAATTGTCTCAGCTATAAAGCAGTATACACAAAAGAAAAGCTCAGGCAGGCCAAGTAAACTAGATACTTGGGAATACATCATGCTAGACACATGTCTCCCTGACTCCCAGGCGTGGATAATAAAGAAAAACAGGACTCAAGCCAGAGAACACTGTCGAATTAATCCAAACCACACAACCCATATATCTCCATACATACAACACTATCGTATATCAGATTCTCTTCTAATTTAGAGGGCCACAGAGGACCACATATAAACTCTGCAGTCAGGCCACGTATAATTTCGTCAAGTCCTCGCTTGTTTTCTGCTTGCTCCTGATGCTCTTGAACTGGTAAATGCCACCAAAAAGACGATGTTGGTGGCATGGGTGTGTAAAACGCCGTCTGCCACGGGCAAGGAACGACCGCATCATCACGCAACGCCCTCCCCCCTATGTGAAAAGATGCCGACAATGGGTCGTCAGATGTCTGGACAATCCGCGTCCGACCTACGCTCCTTCCATTCTGGCCATTGCCCATCCACGGTAGGAACCTAGGTCAGACCCATCTAAGGTGCCCTCGGTAGTAGCACATAAGTTAGACAACGAATTAGAGACGATATCTTGGCCAACATTATTTAATACTCAGCCATAATTGTCAGTTATCTGATTAAAAAAATACGAAAAATATAAAACATTCTGTTATGAAGTAGTGGAATAGTATTTGTTCTTGTATTAATAATAATGTTGATCTAGACAACGCCTTTTATTTTTTTATTTGGAATTCCGCCAAGGACAAATTACAAATAAATCAATATGAGAGACAGTCTTCTCAGTGTTCACGAATTGGACAACGTTATCGGACTCAGCGAGGAATTATTAAAGGCATTAATTTAATTCTTTCTCACAAAACATGCAGGCCGCGCCAAATGTCGTGTCAAATGTGTTATATTTGTACATTCTCGCTAGAGAGTAGAGAGGCAATTGTGTAATACAGCGCGAGAAAATTGCAAATTTTCGACAGAAAAACTCTTTTTACAGAGCTCTTACACCGAAAAAGTGGATAAATCCGGCAGTGAAATTTAGAAAATAAGAACGCATGGTGAGGCTAGAATCCACGTTTTGATGGATTGATACCGAAAAATTGAATGAGTCAAAACGTCTGTTCGGCCGTTGCTGTCCGTCTGCTGTGAACAACGCTAGCCCATTGGAAACTCATTTAGGCATTCGCATTTTTTCAATATTGGCGCCCAATATTATTATTATTATTATTATTATTATTATTATTATTATTATTATTATTATTGGCGCCCATTATTATTATTATTATTATTATTATTATTATTATTATATTCCAGGCTGTCGAATTGTTTATCGAATGAAAGTTTCAGAGCAACAACATGTAGCTACCTCCGATTCATATTAATACTTTCCTACAACCTTTAGAAAACTATTTTGAAGCATTAACACCTACTCATTAGGTATGGGATGACATTAAAAGTTAACTTTATACCTCCTCTGCTTGATCCGAATATGCGTGTGAGCCTTTGGCGATGGATCCTAAAACTGATTAATATGTCTTTAGCAAATTCGGTGAATACAGTTTTCCAGGCAACGTTTGCCATAAAAACCTAAGCTGTCGTGAAAATTGTACATCAGTTATTTGCCTTATGAAGCAAGAACGCACTTGACCCTTTCAGTCCCACTGTAGCTATATGGCTACATCAGTTTCTTCGTCTGATTATATCGCTTGAATAAATTTTTAACCAATAACCGAGATTTCTATTCATTTCCGTTTCTTATTTGAGACATTTAACACGTAGATTAATAATATACATTTGTTCTGTGGATTTCTGGAGTTAATGGATCAAATGTTATTTATGACACTGCAGGGTTCCTTCTTTTGTTGAATTTCTCAGCGATGGTGAATTAAGGAGATAAATGTATCTTCCTTTTCTAAGAATAGGGTTAGTTTACAGTCCAGATTACCATAATCACAAAATATGGATTTATGTAAAATCTTGGAAGATATTTAAATAACATTAATTATTGCCGTATGGTTACAACGGGATCAAAACTAGTATAAATAAATTTAAAGGCTCATCATTTATTTATATATATTTTCGGCCCAGGGAAAGATAATGTAAAAATACAGAAATGTTTGAAAGAAATAAATGCCGTTTGTTGATAAAGAAAGTGACGTCTTCCAGGCCCACCGGAAGCAGTTCAAACAACTCTTGTTACTGTAAAAATTAGCAAACTGTCGAAGTTAAAATTGCCAGGTGATTTTTCAAGGGCTAAATGTTTAAAAAGTTGTGTGAAGGCTGTGACCGCTCTACCTTTTCACTATATTCACTAATAAGCCTACAGCGGGTCACTCAAGTAACCTAAAAGTATTACTTGACCTGTGACTTATGACAATATCACACCAAAAATTAGGAATGGTTTTATATGTCCTAACTGCCCTACAGGAGTGCGTTCGTATTTTAACCTGCTTTTTGTAATAAAAGAAACATAGGCAAGTTAATATTTTAACTATAAACAGAGTTCTAGATATATTCTGTTAAATACTAGAATACAATTTTATCTCGCATTTACACATTCCATTGAAAGATTCTATCCCTTGCTCTACCTTTAGCACTTACGTGATTACCTAACAACTGCAGTTACGTTTTAACACGTGCATAAACATTTTACATAAAATTATATTACCCTTCCCTTCACAAAAAAAACACAATCAAAGAACTGTACACAAGACAACAATACATGGACACACAAAATACTGAAAAAGATTCACATACCAAAATACCCTTTACATACACTTTCAAAGAAATTATCTCTTGAATAGTGGATGAAATATATACAAGACGTTTCACTTTCACGTAGATTATTACTTTATACAATTTAGCCAGCAAAGAATGAAAAATATTGTTATGCAATGAACGTATAGTCAATAATAACTCTTTTACTAATTATTTGTTTTGAACAATTTGAAAACGATTAAACAATAAATTGAAAATACACGCTAAAAGAACAAATATCGTTAATAGAAAAATGAAAAAAATAAGGTTTTACAATTTTTTACATGGATTAGCTATCTGGCTTCCTTTTACGACTGCAATATTGTAAAAGATTACGTTTAAATGATTTTAATATAATTACTCGACTATCTACGTCCATAAGTGAGGTGAATTCGATCTCTGTAGAATAATTCTCAACTCTTTAAACAGCTCTTTTTTTGAGAATTTCTAGTAAAGTTTTCTCACTCACGACACGTCCCGAAGAAATATTTCCACATCTTGGAGCGGCGACGGCGACCCAGATCCTTTCAAGGTCGTGGTAACCCCTTGCTTCGGCGAACACGTCCTCTGGGGAATCGCTGCCACAGTCCTTCGAATTTTATACAATATGACTGCAATATCTCCGAGTAATGAATTTCTTACGTGGTAAGCCAAGACGAAAGACAAAAAAAAAGCTGAAAATAGAAAGAAACATTTCCTATAGCACCTGCTTTTTACTTCAGTATACGTTCTTGAACGTTGAAATATATTATTTCCTCGTTGATTGAAAAATAGTAAATTTCTACGTAATGCGTTGACGTGAATTTATCAGAATATTCAGATTTTAAATTCTCAATTCTCTCATACATGGTATCGTTATTTTAACATGATGGGTCGAATTACCTTTTTCAAGCCTCTTATCGTTAAAATTCTCCTCTCCGTACAACACGAACAATTTCGGTGCGTCCAGATTGGTGGTCGGCAGCAAAAGAGAGAGCTTTTCGTAGCGGTGCTTTGCGCTAGTGCTGATATTTTCAAGGGTGATTTTTGATTGGTTGTCTTTCCATTCTACGCGAGTGTGTTCAGAAACTTTAATAAATTCTCGTAAGGGATACTATTTGCCGACCTGGATGGCCGAGGTGGCTAAGAGCGAGTACCGACTCAGCGCTTCGATCCGAAGGGTCACGGGTTCGAGTCCCGTCTTGGGCATGGCTGTTTGTCCCTTGACTTTGTGTGTGTTGTCGCGGAGGGCCTCGCGTTCTGCTGACCCCAGGTCAGAGGAGCCCGCAAGTGTTTGTCTAGTGTATGGTCAAATATGTGTCCCTCCGAGACGTAAAGGGCAACCGGCTGTCGGCTGGATAAAAGCCCTAGGGAAAAAAAGGGATACCATTTACTGCTGACGCGAACTCTTGCAATTCGGTAACACTATAATTGCATCTTGTCGTATCTTGACGTTCTCGGGTGCTTCTCAAAAATCAATGGAACCGACATATGGGCGGTTACAAGGTATACATTACAAATCCAAAGAATTTCTGTTTTAATTGTTTTAGCAAAACAAGGCTAGTTTTACGGTATTTGTCTATCGAAGAATAGATTAATTAAGTTTCCTATGTGCTCATAGTAGCCATATGGCAACATTTCATAAAAAATTAAATAATGTGGGGAAAATAGTAAAAACTTGTTTTTAAGTCTTCTGATGTTTCCTTTATCAATTTTATGTCTTTAATATTTTGTTTCTTCATATTAAATAATTTGATATTGAAAGGGTTAGAACCAAGATTAGAGAAAATATTAATATCAATATATACAATAAGCTGATTGTTTAGAACTATTTTCGACGTACAGGAAAGAAAAATAGTATTTCGCAACATTTGAAGCTTTAAGGCAAGTAGAAAACTTCGAGAACATGGAATTCATTGTAAAAACTGCTTTAGATATCTTGATACAAACTTCTTAAAAATGGTTAATTCTTTGTTATGATTCATATTTAGAATTGAGTAACTTATAAATTATTGCGGAATGCTAAGTCATGAACGGCAAATACCATTAAACACAACGGCAGTCATAAATCAATGGTGTTCTCTAAACCATATTTGCTAGATATTGTTATTCTTCAAGTTGAAACTGATGCGGGTGGTGACGGCAGATATTTTACGTCCTCTCACGCGTTTCAATAACATGGAAAACTTTTAATAGCGGCGACGGTGGTAACTGGGTGGAGACGATAAAATTAAAAGGGGGAGCAGGTGGAGCGTCTATAATATGGTCGTGAGCATTAAATGTAAAATTGGCGGTTTTGTCATCATTTCGAGTGAACGTTGTCAAGTGCCAAGCTTGTTAGTGCGTACCTTACACAGTTCACAGTTACACAGTATGAATAAACCGCTCAAAAATGTTTGACACAGTTTTATTAAGTATGTACAAATTATAATCGTTGATATTTATTTTTATTTTAGGCTCGTAAGTGTTACGATTTAAACAAAATGTCGAGTGACTTTTGAAATTAATAAATTTGCTACTACTAAGTACTGCGCGTAGTCGTTAATGAACGCCTATAATATTTCAAGTCCGCTCTCGGGCTGCCGATTTGCAAACACACGGACTTCCAGCATTAACTCCGCCCAAAAAACATAGAAAACTAGTGATACTAAAACAGCACAAACTGTCTTCTCTATATTTTCAGGCAAAATTATGCAAAAAGTACTTTTTTCGAAAAATTATACATGACCTTATTTCAAAATCTATATTTAAGGAACGCATTTTATTAAGTGAAACAATCTCTAACTTTATAATTGTAGTTGTGGAAAGACAAAAAAATTTTGAATTTTTGCAATTCTCGAAAAATGAGATTTTTCAATGACAATGATATTTGCAACATTCTCTTAAACGTCCTTCTTACTATCCAAGAATAAAATTCAATCAAAACCCTGAAGCCTTTTTTTAAAAAAAAATCTCAAAATGTCCCAGGGGTGTCATGTAAAGTTCACCCCAAATTTAAAATATCGTTTTGAACTTAAATGGGCCGCGACATCCCCTAGATCAATTGAGGAATTTTAATTTTGGAGAAAATCGGCTGAACGGTTTAGCCGCTGGAGTTAAGACCAGACAGACGAACAGACAGACAGACATTTTAGCCATCATTCGTTTTTCGATATCAAGGACCCACAAAACATTAATTCTGGCTACATCACGTGTTAGAAGATTTTGTTTTTAAATTTTCAACTGGTTTTATCCACTATTTGGTTATCAGGCCTCTGTAATACAATTTTTCCCAAAAATTCGCCGTTTTTTCGCGCAGTATTACATAACATTCTCTATACTCCGTAGCCAGAAAGTAAAATATATAGCTTTTTCTCTCTGCTAGAGATTTTGAAAAATCACATAAACAAAATTCCTGTTTTGGGTAAACACACTCCCTCTCAAATACTATTACAATCGGTTTCCATGGCTGGGTGCCAAACCTTCATTACAAAAAACTACTCTGCAACCAGTCGTTTAAATTGATCATACTAAATGTGAGAACATTCGTGTTGGGGTACGAGAGATAGCTGTCGTGGTAAGCCAGAGGTGTAATAAACTTTTCAAGTCTTATTTTCGACTTCTGTTTTTCGGAGAAAACGCGTCTCTTGCTGCCATTGCCGCCTACACGCGTGTCCACTGAGTGCGCGAGCTTACAAATGACTTCAGTGTCGTGGAGATATTTTGGTGACAGCTTGCTGAAGGCTGAGCAAAGTCGCTCAGAGCGTAGTGCGTTGACTTCGCAATCGCGAGGCCCGGTTTCGATCCCTGAGCCGGCCATCCTGACCGAGTTTTTTTCGTGATTTTTCTCGATCATACAGGCGAATGCTGGGATGGTTCCAAAAGCCCACGATCATCTCTCATCATCTTATATCTTCATGATTCACAGGATGGCATCCAAACGTTTTGAATATCTACTTAAGGGGATCACCAAACTAGCTCTGAACTGGCCGCTCTGATAGCTCTGAGCTGGTTCAGTCACTGATTGGGAAGGTTACCGAGAAGGTAAAGTCCTTCTGGCAGGGTGCAGATAGCACGCGCTGTCGGCGTACTTGTGCGCCGGTGGGGGATGCGGAATTATGGCCAATGCTTACAATACCGGCAGCGTATAAGTGACCCTGACAGCTCTCTCGCCATTTGGTGTGATACGTCATGTGACCTTCTCTGAAGCAATCAGCTTGCGAAGATTTGTTTACTTTCTCACAGCCAGGGTTTAGCGTTGCCATTCATCTGATTCGCACGAAGTCACTCGATAAGCGCGCAGATCCCTGTCATCGGCAGAATCTGTGTGAATGAAATGTGCCTTTGGCGATGCGTACCAGGCCAGTTGGTGAATGACTTCCGAGCACTTCAGTGCATTTTTCCGAGGCTGAGAGTTTCGTAGGGGCTATGCCCCATACATCACGCAAACGTGGAGTAGTGTTAAAGAGCAAGGATCGTGAATTTTTGTATGTTTACGCGAATTTTTCGAGGCAGAGGAGGTGAACGGTGGAATATTGTTACCTTTTGACAATGTTGTGGGTAGAGTTGCGGCCGCATTGCAGAGAGGCCCAATGGAGAACGAAGCACCCGGAGCTGACGCATCAAGGTTTCAACGCGGTTGGGGAGGTGATAAGGTTCAGTTGTGGTGAAGGTAATGAACATGACTTATCATCGCCTGTCAGTAAGTGTTAAGAATTTGATATTTCATTTATCTCTCATGTAGTAGGTTCCCACGTGAATAGCAATGCGTGGCAACAGCGCATTGAACTGTCAGAGTCGCTTATACGTTGCCAGTTCTGTAGGTGCCCAGCCCGGGGGAGCAATCCCCCTGATAGAACAAGGAGCAGAGTGGGGAAGTATCACACGCGAGGCATTTATCCTGACTGTCAGGCATCCATCCATCCAAACACACAGACTTCCCAGTTTTCAGCTACTAAATTGCGTCAATCTCCTTTACACCAGCACCATTATTAACCATCTTTGGAGCAGCTCTAATAGAGCTTATTTCTGACGTATTGTATATGCGAAGTTACAGATCAGAACTTTGAACGTGGATTTTTCGACCGAAAACTCGACATTCTATTACTGAAGTAATGCCAGTACTTTCTTCCCTGTGTTATTGTACATGAGGGAAAGTAAAAAAGTGGATATATCACATGAAGAAAGTTGTTGCATGAGTACCGCAAGTCTTACAAGGAATCTAATAGTACTGGGCTCTTGGATGACTGAAAATAGGGGAAATACGAAGAGAAATTGTGTTATTGTGTGATGTATCTATTGTGGTATATAATATCTTACACTTCGCTTCAGTGTTTTGATAACCCAGTTGTGTTGTATGGTCACGACTTATTTGCGGTATGCGCAAAGTAACACTTTCCAAGCAATGAAAGTGAAAGTAACAGTGAAAGTAAGTACTAGTTTAAATGCGTGAGTACTGGAAAGGCATTTTTAGTGATATTTTTAAAAAATACATTAAATTTCTTAGGTGTAAAAGTTAACAAAAAAGTTTACAAAACGAATGTTTACTTTGGTACAATATCACATATTAGCAATTTTAGGCGAGTTTTGATATCTACACTTCATAAAATCTTTTATTCAAAGCTTGGAATATTAAGAATAAAATCAGAAATTTAATTTAGAACATCAGTAAGATAAACAATATATTTAAATTTTTCTTCAATTTAAAAACATACTGCGACATTTTAGCACATCGATCCAGTCTGTATTATTCATTTTCAAATGTTTGATTTGCCTTGAAGTTTGGAAACAATAAAAAGAGATCACACGGACGAAATAATTTATGGAGACCTTAAATTTTCGCTAGTTTCCGGTATTGCCATCTGAGAAAGACTGATCGTGGTAGCTGCAAAATTTCTACTATCTCGAATATAGCAAAATAGACAATTAAATAAATGACATGATATGAAATAATTATATAATGACAGTGAATGAGAAATATATAACTTCCAAAAGACAACAATTTTGTAAAATAAATTGCTTTATGTAAATTCGAAATATTCAATTGTCGAAAAAAATGTTCCCGAAACTTCTCAAAAAATTGATCAAAACTCAAATATTTCAAGATTCACGGAGTGTACGGCTACGATAACTCAGCGAAAACACATTTGCCTCTACTTTGTTGACCGGGTGGTTATAAGGTTCGTATCCTGAACTTGCACTTTCGGTATTATCCAGATACCTAGGTCGAATATTATCATCGTCTGAAGGAAACTCCGAACGAGCGGCTGTTCTGATTGGTAGTGTTTCGTGATTTTTCCGATCATTGGTCGGCAAATACCCTACAAACGGGCCTCGAATTGCGCGCGATCCTCCGTTTCTTTTCCTTGTCCTATCCACTTCCCTTAATTACACATACACACACTTATATTCACTCTACTGCCCCACATATCGTGAACTTACAGCATGTCCCGGCTGGGGCGGTTCTGCTCAGTGGAAGATAGATAATTTATTTAGTTTGCTTTGGGCATTAAGCCCGGTGGCAAATTCTTTACACTTATTATATATCGAATACCATAATAAAATAATGAATACTAAAATACATAAAATTCAATGCACAATACAAAAATTATTCCATTTAAAGCATGCCTACAAAATGCAGAGGCTCTTCACTGACTACTGATACTATCGCTTACACTATTACTAGGATTTAATCTTAACCTAAAAGAGTTGATTTTTGTGGAAAAAGTCTCCATTAGTGCTGCAGGCAAGCTATATCTAATAACATAATAAAATATCTAATCCATGACTTCATAGTCATATTTACAAAAGAGTATTTTCCAACATCAGTTCTCTGTTTCCTTGGATGTATGCCTGAATATATAAAATTCTGCAGGACCACTCATAGGTCGGCGCCAATTCTCAAATTCGCCCGAAATCAATATTCACTCACTTATTCGAGGTATTTGAAGCATGTAAAATAAAACAAAATGAACGTGAAAATTTAGTGTCTAAATCTTTTTCCACCTCTGCAAAAATAACGTTCCAAAGAAAGATAACGGAAATCCGTCAGCGCCGAAGTGACTTGTTAATTCAGTTAAACGCAGCGTGAGAGGAATGTGAATTGCTCTGGGCCTGCATTCCAGAACGCTGGCGATAGGCAAATCCTCTTTGAGCTTATCTGTTTCTCTTCAAAGCATTCAGAAGTCGGAAAATACAGGAGGAACAAAGCATTACACGACATACATATGAACATTTTGTACCCTGATGAACAATATTGCAATTCGTCCATGTGTCTACTTTTTGTTTTGTATGCGTGCTTTATTTACTGTAAAAACAGAAATTAACCTTTCATGGGAATTTTCCTTAAATATTGTCAAAATATTTTTTTTCAAAAACTACAAAATATACAATATTCAATTATTCTTGACCCGATGTAATTATCTGTCTGCTGGTTATTGAGATTGGGTCACAAGAAAGAAAACACACATTTTACATTGCCGACGTTTCGGCCGTATATTTGGTCTTCATCAGGGCTATAGAACAGATAAAATATTTATATACAAAGATATGTACAGTACATCACTTAGATCTATAGTTGCAGTTGAACAATTGATTATGAACAGAATAATTTATTATATTTGTTTACCTGTTATGTTCTTAGTAAATACGTTATACATTCTAAACGTCCTTATTGCCTATGTTGTTCAATATTCTATAAATTATAATAATTTTAATAAATCATCTAAAAAAGAGAATTACCAAAGAAATGCTATACATACAGAAATTCAACAATAGAACATGTAATCACAAAACTGACATAGAAGGATTGAGCAGTATATATGCTAATATTATCAACAACAATAGCCTTGCCTCATAATACAAATTGCACCCTCTTACTTAATTATTGATAAATTAATTGTTTGTTTGTGTTTTTTAATTTATATTATTTTAATTTTAATTTATTTTATTTAATTTTGTGTCCAAATTGTAATTTGACTATGTATTGTTTATTTTTTTTGGTGTGTGTGTGTATGTGTATACTGTATGTTATACTCAAATAGTTTCACATTTCATTTTCATAAGTTGGCATCACTGATATAGCATTACATGCGCCAACAGAAGCGGTTGCACAGTACGTTTAAAAATTCCTATCTCAATTAAAATTGTTATAATTTATAGAATATTGAACAACATAGGCAATAAGGACGTTTAGAATGTATAACGTATTTACTAAGAACATTACAGGTAAACAAATATAATAAATTATTCTGTTCATAATCAATTGTTCAACTGCAACTATAGATCTAAGTGATGTACTGTACATATCTTTGTATATAATATTTTATCTGTTCTATAGCCCTGATGAAGGCCAAATATACGGCCGAAACGACGGCAATGTAAAATGTGTGTTTTCTTTCTTGTGACCCAATCTCAATAACCAGCAGACAGAAAATATATAATCGTTACTAATGTGTATTTGATGAATCACATATATAATATTTGTGACAGTTACTTTTTTCGATAATTCCGCAGCTCCCTAACAATTGTTCTCCTATCTTACAAACAATTTATATTCAGTAGTGGCAGCTCCAGTGCACACTGGTGTGGTGGGTGAAAAAATCATAACCAATAATTGATAGTAATTACCCAGAAACTAAGAAGAGTTTCAAATTTTGGTTTCTAACAGTCCATAAAATACGATAGCGACGATGTCATTAAAATCTCAGGAATTACGAAAACGCTTAAAGTGAAAATTGTTTCTGTATAGATTATTATTTTACAATCTAAAAGCAGTCTAAAAGCTACGCTCGTGGCACATAGCGAAGTCGCTAGCCTTTCACCACTGAGGTCCGGGTTCGATTCCCGTCGAATCTCATGTGAAATTTGTTCCAACAAAACGAGTTTGGCTGCTTCACAAGGGCTAGTCCAACCCTTGTGAAGTGTCCTAAACCCTGCCCCTAACCTTACTCCTTCCCAATTCTGGCCGCTAGGTAGTGACGCAGGAGCGCGTAGTAGGAGGCGCGTACGCGGAGATGCTACCTGGCGGTCCTCTTGACAACTGACTGCGACGTGACGCGACAAGACAGAAAAGTGATAATGGAGAATTACTCCAAAAAGCGCGCAAAGTAATGGAGGATTACTCCACAGCGCAAAGCGCTCAACGACCCGTAAGGGTCTTCGAGAAGCGTTGCGTCAAAATGGACGCAACAAATTTAAAAAAAAAAATCTTCAATACTCTTTGAAATTAAAGTTACTTGCTTCTGTCTCCATAGATTAGGGGCTACATCTTTGATTTGCTTATGTGAAAGCCAAGATTTGCTTCACGCCGTTCTTAGAGGGATATTTTTTCCCTTAATTTTCTTCTCGAGTAGATAAAAATGTATCCAAAAGTATGATATAAATACGATTTTTAATAGAAACCTGTGAATTTTTGAAAATTTTGTATTTTCATCCTGTTTGTTTCTTTGTTGAAGAGTGTTTTATTGCATTACTGAAGAATTGGTAGGATATAATTTGAAATATTATAATATTGCGTATCCGCTTGAAGTAGTAAGAGAAAATGTACGTTGTTTAGGCCATCTCTAGAACTGAAAGTACTTCTATCGATACATATTCTGGTAACTCTTTACTTAAGTACTCACGCAACAGACAACGATATTTTAGATTTTTGTAAACAAGTATGTTAAACAAGTGTTTAAAATATCACTTTATTGTGAACTTGTTTAAAAGAGATACAAAATTTCTACATGAAAGTACTGGAAGGTGCGTTTCGCAAAAGGCACCTCACTATGCAAGGGAAATGATTTTCGACATATGCGGAATTACTCTACACATTTAACATATTAACATTCGCACATCTGTCAATATGTTTTCTATTTTCGATTAAATGAAATGTGAAATACTTTATGTTCAGACATTATACGTGCTTGTATAGCATTTAATCTTATTAACGAAATAATTTGTACAATATGATACATTATAGCTCTAAACTTGTCAAAGCATAATCGCAGTTAACTAACATGAAACAATCATATCTTCTAAATAACAACTTTGCATATGATTTAAGCAGATTACATTACTATCCATAATGTAAATACTCCGCTAATAAATTTTATCACTAAAACATTTGTTCGTAGCATATCATGGGGAAATCAGATTCGTTGTCGCAATATAATTCAACATACGTAAAGGAAATGCCAATGTGAATAAAGCGTGGCAAGATTTGATAATAATAAATTGTCACATTTATTATTATTATTATTATTATTATTATTATTATTATTATTATTATTATCCATATAATTAATACAGTAAAATGGTGATCTGAGATATAGATAACCACTAGATATATTCGTATGATCAGGGTGTTTATCGGTGTAAAAAAATGTTCTATTTCCGCAATTGTAATCAGTTTTGCATTTTCGTAATTCTTAAAAAGTTATTTACAAAAAAATAATTAAAACAATAACACAACGTCCTGCGCAAAATATGAGTTGGGGAACCTGCGGCATATCATTATTATAACGCCATGTCTCCGAGCGCATGGCCAAATATAAACAAATTGAACGATGAAAGTTGTGAATGTAAAAAAGGTTTACTGAGTTACAGACTGACAACAAAGTGTAATAAGGTATTCACAAAAAAGTAACTGTTACAAGAACTCAACGTTCTTCGCAAAATTTAAGTTGGCGAACCTGTAACTGCTGAAAGCGAATTTTGAAAGCGCCAATACATTTGGTGTTCGCGTGCGGTTCGGTGCGGTTGAACAGCGAATTTAGTTACAGAGAAGTGGCAGTGAATTTGGCTAACAGCGAAGGTTAGTATATTGTATCCGATTACATCGCACGCAGAGATACGTTCTGTGCAATTTTTATATTAGTGTCTTATATTTGATATTTTGAATTGACAGGTACAAGTTTTTTTACGAGCACATGGCTTAATTCTGCATCCATCTTGGTGCAGCAGAATAGCATGGTGCAGAGCGGTTTACCAGTGGTTAAAGGTTAGTAATATCCAATTACATTGTAAGTCAATTGAATTCTACCAACATACTCCAATATGTGCAGTAGATTACATGGTTTGTATGGCTCACTTTTATCTTTTTTTACACTAAAGAGTGCCACAGTCGTTTGTATCTTGGCCCATAAGAATTTCGAAATTCCTGTTATTTGCATGTATTAAGATTTTAAGTATTAAATTTTAGTTCCAGTAACATTAAATCCTCAATGTTCATGAATGTCTTTTTATTTATTTTTTAGGACTAAAAGTTATTTTTGTAATGTTAGATAATCTCTTAAAATTTTTTTCTTAAGATTCTATTTCTTTTAAAAGTTTCTTTTTCTCTTCAAATTCTTTCTAATATGTTTGTATTTCTTATTCTTCAGACCTAAATTAACTGTTTTCACTCTATTTTGCGGTTATTTATAATATAAGCATGCATTTTTTCAACAATTTTATTTCCCATATTTTGTTTTGATAGGTTCTACCTTCATTCTGCCTACTTCTTGGTGCAGCTAAATAGCGCAGAGGGACTTGAAATAAAGGTTAGTTTAGAGATATATGTTCTGATTATTCAATTCCTCTGTATTTCTGCAGTAGTTATTGATTCAGGGAAGACTGTTTTAATACCCAGAATTCAGTTATGTCCTTCTGATTTAAGCCTTCCATTTATGTTGTGTAGAAAATAATTCCCGGTAAGAATTGCCTTCACTATGACTATTAACAAGTCACAAGGGCAGACACTTGAGCAAGTTGGTATTTATTTACCTACGCCTGTTTTCTCACTTGGCCAACTATATGTAGCATTTTCACGAGCAAGGTCGTTTAGAAATGTGTTCATTTCTGTTCTTGAAGGTTCTTCAAGGACCAATTCAAAGAAAATGGCAAGTTATTCACTCAAAATATTATATTCAGGGAAGTGACCTGATATTGTATTTGTTTGTTAAATTTAATGATGTTAATTTTATAGTGTGTACATTTTATAGTGTTTAAATTTTATTTTTATTTGTGTATTAAATTTTATTTATTTTCTTCTCAAATTAGTATTTATTTACCTATGCCTGTTCCACATTTATTTAGCATTTTCACAAGCAAGGTTATTAATAAATTTGTTCATATCCATTCTTGAAGGGAAGGACTAATTCAATGAAAGTGGTAAGTTATATTCACTCGCGAGCAAGAAAGGCTTTATTTATTTATTGTGGCAAATTTTTTCTTTGTTTTTAAAGTTTATTTTTAGTGATGGATTTTTGAACATGGATTGTAATTTTCAATAATAAAGGTTATTGATATTTTGTCCTGTTATTGATCGTGTTGGTCAACATTATCATGAATGTTATTGATATTTTGAATTTATTTATTCTTAAATTATTGTATTTGGGAAGAATTAATTATATCAAGTCCCATTATTCACACATTTTGATTTGTTAGTGTCCTACAGAGAATGAGTTAAAGAAAATTAGTACATTCTGCTGAGATAAAAATCTTAAATTACAATGTTGAATTAGATGCAGTGGTTAAAAATTTTATACATAAAAAAATAAACTCCCAGTATATATAAAAGAAAATTGTAATTAAGGGAATTTTAAAAATATTGAACTCCGTGCAAATTATTCGCACGGGCACTACTGGATGCAGTGGCTAAAAATTTTATACATAAAAAAATAAACTCCCAGTATATATAAAAGAAAATTGTAATTAAGGGAATTTTTAAAATATTGAACTCCGTGCGAATTATTCGCACGGGCACTACTAGTTATTATTATTATTATTATTATTATTATTATTATTATTATTATTATTATTATTATTATTATTGACTATTTCTCAGTTAAACTGAGCAAAAGGAAACTGTCTTTTGGTATCCTAGAACCAGATTCTGCTCTTATGAAAAGGGAATTCAACCTAGCCCACTTGAGCTACTGTAAAAACCTTCAAACAATGTGACAAGTCTGAAGTAAGACTGTCTTTTGTCCAACAGTTTGCAATTTTATTGGTAGTTCCAAATTTGTCAAATTCTTTTTCAATGTTTTCGACATCACTCCTTCCGATGAGATCACCAAGGCATATATGAGAACTTTCTCCTACCGCCAGATCTGTTTAAATTGCATGGCAAGTTCTTCATACTTCTAATCTCCTCTGATTCAGTTTTTCTGATATAATGGATCAGAGGAACTGCATTATCAACTATAGAGGGTACTTTATTGATTTTATCAATGAGGAGTATATCAGGCCTGTTATAATTCACTGTTTTGTCCTTGATAACTAAATACCGTTTTCCCATCTTTTGTTACTGTATCTTTTGTTTGCTAACTTGAAATTGGACGAAACTTTGACAGAAATTTGACGTTATTCTAGTACTTGTTTTATTTTACAGAAAATTGCACGTTTGGGGGATTACAGCACGATATTGCACATTTTAGGTACTGCCGACTGAAAATTGTACATTTTGGGATTTTACTGGATGAATTTGGAAGATTAGCAGTTTCATTGCATAAAATAGTTTTCACATAATCCACTTGTTTTAATTTCTTTTTTAAAAGTTTCATTTAAGAAAAAATTTTTCATAACATAGCCTAGAAATGCATTCGGGAGGTCTGTGAAACCCGAGTGCATTAGTGAGAATTAATATGTATCAATTCTGCATTTTGTTGCCCTAAGAATTGAGCGTCTGTTTCTTTCATGATGCCTATTGCCTTATTAAAATTTCGGAGTTATTGCAGCAGGGATAGGTCCGCGGCCCTTGGTTGCGGCCGTTCAACAAACGCATGTTCCGTTCTATCTTCTCAATCGAATCATATATCCTTTTTATCAGTCTTCGCCGAACTTGCCAACACGAGAGCTTGTGACATTTGACCTTACGTCCGGGCACGAAGCTTAGCAACAAGCTGCATTGCGTTTCAAATTCATGGAATTTCTCGCATCAGACGTTGCCCTACGAGGTACGAGAGAGAATGATCGCAGTTTCTGACCGTTTTAGCAGCGTGCACATACACGCAAAGTGGGGCTCAGCACACAACACAAGTATAAATGTAGAACGAAGTTTTTCCTGTCTGAAACTGTATTAGTTGATAGAAACGTTTTCAAGAAATAATTTCTCAGAAAATAATTGGAAAATATATATAATTATTAATTATATAATGCAAATATTCATTGCAAATTATGCACAGTGAAAACAATTAAGAACATTTCTTCTCATAAAAACGTCAACAACACCACATCAGAATTCCCACAATTTCTTACGTTTACTAATTATTTTTTTATATCTGAATGTACGTTTGTCTTTTTCTATTTTTGTTCTTACTTTTTTGTTTTTATGGTAATTTAATTTTGTGTGCGAATAATATTTAAAATGTCAAATATGTTTTGTTGAAACAATATGTACAAACTTAATTATAGTTATTCACGTGAATCTCATTGAAAATACGAAAATAAGTTGGAAAGTGGATTAATTGGATTTGTTAGGACGCATAATATCGTTTTGCAGCCTTGACCTTTTCATTGCACTTTTTGGTGTTTTTTCTGCACGTTTGTGTTTTTAGTGAACGTTTTAGAGAATTTTATTGCATGAAAATCCGGTCTTTAGTGATAACAAATCGGTCCCAGTACATAACATGGTTCTTTGTTTCCAATGCATGTGCTGGACAATATTTGTAATAAGCTGTAGAAGAGTTTTTGTTTCGCAGAACCCTATCTTTGATAGCCATTACAAACCCTTCAGTTTCTGGGTATAAATATTCACTTACTATCCAATGCAGAGACGCAGCTTTATCGATATGTTGTTTTTTCAGATTATTGGAAAATTTTCCTTGTAGGATTTTTCCAAGATTGTACTATATCTTGTGTATTTGGAATGTTTTTCGTGGCGTTACAAGGAAAATTCAGTAGGCTGTGATCTAAGTCAACTTCATTAAGCTGCTGCATAATTAAGTCAGAGGAGTTAATCAGTTTACTTTTCATATTCTGTTCTACTTTCGTACTTAACCTGTGTATATTCAGTACGCCTCTTCCTTTAACTTTTCGGACTAGATTGTCTGTGGAAGAGTTTGGATGCAGACATCGGAATTTAGTGCGTAATCGTCGTATTTGGTCTAAAAAATTTAAACCATAATCAGACCACTTCATTATTCCAAAAGAGTAGGTTAACGTTGGTACGGCCCAGGTGTTGATGGCTGTTATACGAGTAATGTTCTTACCTGATAATTTTGTGTTGAGTACTTTAATTATTCTACTCCGGTACTTTTCCGTGAAGTTCTTCTTTATCTGGGTGCGTTTAATTGTTGAGTTCTGCCATATTCCAAGATATTTATACATAACACCCGGTTCCAATTCTTCAATATCTTGAAACTGTCGGTTGGGTTGTACTGTTCCCTGTTTTCGAACATTGAGAATAGCGCGTTTGTCTATGCCAAATTACATGTCAATATCTTTACTAAAGATAGTCGCATGATGTATCAAGAAAAGCTGTTTCATGGTTGCAGCGACAAGTTTCAGATCATCCATAAAAATATATTTTAATCATATTTTATGTTGTGCTCCAAATTACTTTCTTGCAATAGTGCAGATAATGGGTTGATGGCTAAACAAAACCACATTGACGAGAGGGAATCTCCTTGGTATATTCCTCTTCTAATGTTAATGAATGCAATTTTTCTATTTTCTATATGAAGGTTTGTTCTCCACGTCATCATCATCGCCTTCAAGCATTTAATAATTCCCGGAGATATCTTATAAATTGCAATAACTTTCGTTAACCACCCGTCAGAGACTGAATAGTATGCCTTTGTGTAAACTATGCAGCATACATGTAGATTTTGCTTCTCAGTTTTCACCTGCTTCAGTATTATAACGTCGTCGGTAAGTTGCTGTTAGTATCCCAGGGTTCCACGAACAAATCCCTTTTGTTCTTCTGCCAAAATGCGGTTTGTGTCGCAGTGTTTGTAGATTTCTTCATTTACTACAGCAATGAATAACTTGTATAATACAGATAAACACGTGACTGGCCGATAGTTTTCTTTTCTTTTCAATTTATTTCTTCCCGTTCGACTTTCGTTTTTCGGCAATTTTGACGGGTACAATGTTACATACAATGAATTTACTTGGCCATCCTCAAGCAAATGCGGGTCTCGGAATAACCCTTCTCTATTTAAAAAAATTCTTATTTGTATAAATTGACTTAGGGAAGTTTGCATTTAGTGTTTAGAAGTGGAGGGGTGTGTTTTGTGGGAAATTGTGGTGAATGATTTTTATGAATTAGGGAGGACGAAAGAGGTCTTTGGGGAATCTAGGTCTAATGCGTGAAGGATGTTGAGCGTTTTGACCGAAATTGAATATTGGAGTGTTGGGACATGCCGATAGTTTTCGGACTTCGAAGAGTCCCCCTTCTTGTGAAGCCAATACAGCAGATAGGTGTTCCCTTCACTCAAAAAGATAGTGATTTTTTCGGGATCGGATAGTGCTTCGGAGAAACATCCTGTTACAGCTCCATGCACAGACACTAGTTGTTTCAGCCGAAAATTCTGAATTTTATCAGGACCTGGCGCATTCCAGTTTTTCTTTTTTTAGCACCCTCGCAATACCTTCAATAGTAAATCTCATTTCCATTGGCATTATTTCCGTCTGCTTTGTTTTAATTCCCTTGATCCATTTCGCATCTTCTTGGTACCGTCCTGGTTCCGCCCACAACGAACTCCAAAATTGACTGACCTCATTGACATCTACGGTGGGGTTATTATCTCGATTTCCACTCTCTTAATCCAGTTCAAGTTACCTAAAACAACGTCTTTCTTTTTTTTCTGGAAACAGAAGTTGTTTTGGAGAGCTTTGCAGGAGGCGCATTGCAAAGTGAAGAGGAGCATCCAAAGCAAGATTCGTTTTCCGAGAAAGGATGAGGGGTGGGTAAGGGAGCTCTTAAGCTGTTGCAGCTAAATTGAGGAAGTGTTATTAATAAGAAAATTCAGCTTTGTAACTTAATTAAGGCATGTGATGCGGACGTAGTGATCGGCACTGAGTCATGGCTAAATGAAGAAATATCAAATTCAGAAATTTGGCGAAACGACTATAAAATATTTCGGCGAGACAGGGAAAGTAGAGGTGGGGTGCGGTGTTTATTTTAGTTAAATCATGTATAAGCGTGAATTTGAAATGGAAAAGCATTGAACATGAAATGATAGCAGTAGATATAAGCACAGACACATTTCAGACAATAGATTTTATTGCATATTATAGGCCGCCAAATGGTAATTATTCCATTCTTGAGAATATTCTTGAACTGTCGGAAAATGTGAATAGGACCAATCCGCTTATAATTGTTATGAATCTATTTGATGAATTTAAACGCAGATATTATTTTAACAAAAACGTTTATTTTGTTTCTTAACACGATCACTGAAAACACTTCAGTTATGTACAGATAGTTTTCACTTGATTATTTCCTTATACGACAAACTTCTCTTGATTATTTATTTACACTACTCTTCTCTTGATAATTTATGTACACTGTTCACTTCTTTTGCACTGTCACACAGACCTAAGCACTGACCACTGTTCACGGTTCACTGACCACAGTCCACTGCACTGACCACAGTTCACGGCGCTGGACACGGTTCACGTCACAGAGCACAACCACTGCACTGCTATTCACCGCGATGCACACATCACAGCTCAGCTTTCACTTCAGACTTAAGACTGACTCGCGGTCGCCGGCCGCCGCGTATTTATACTCGGCGGGCGCAGTCGAGAATTTTCTGAACTTTGCGATAAGCGCCGCGAACACTCTGGGACCATCTAGTTCGCGGGCCGCCGACAGATCTCGCAATCCGCGCATACAGGAAGTTCGTGGTGGCGCCGGCAGATGATGCAATATTCTAAAATTAAAATGCAAAATTATTTTTAAACTACCCACTCCTTAGATGCGATTCGCCTCAAGGCGCGTTTAGTGAAATCATGCAGATACTTGCAGCTGGAGCCTCTATTACAGTTGGAGGTTAAGAAGAAGTGACAGTCAATTGTCTTCTTTTAATACGACGACATTCCATGGTGATAGCTGCAAACTAATATGCTGACCCGAGTGTACAGGAATTGTACTTCCAAAATGCTTCTCACTATTCTCCAGTTCAGTCCATCAAAACCACATCCCAGTTTGGACATGGCAATCTTCTGGACGTTGTCTTGCAGTACTTTTTAGCGTAATTCAATCAAAGTTTTTTTCAAAGAAAAGAGTTTCTCAAAGATTTTTATAGGATGCCTTGTGATATGACTTATTTTTTGTGACAAGGTAATAAACATATCGACCCACGTCGTGCAGTTGCAGAGCTTTCCCAAAATCTGGTTCTCTAATTCTTCTATTCTTCCTTATTTTCTTTTGAATACAGCAGCAACAGCTCTGGCCATATCTAAATCCTGGGCGACACAATGCGCCAATGCATATTCCTTGGGTACCGCAAACATATTCTGTTGCACTTCCATTGTTACACCATAACGCACTTTATGCTTTTCTCTATAATGAGACAAACTCGTCAAATGTGAACTCTTGCATGTCCAGCACACAAACTCGTGCGGTATTTTCTTCATCATTTTCATTACTTCCTGCGTACGGGGCCAGCCGATTTCAATGGACGACTCGTGGTTTTCCATTCGGTAATTTTTTTATTCGGTAGGCAACATCATTTACCCTCTTCACCACCTCGTACGGTCCTTCCCACTGTCATTGTAATTTGGACACAAACCGCGGCGTCGTTGGGGGTTAAACAGCCGAACATGATCTCTAGGATGATAATCTCCTTCTTCAGCTTTGATGTCATACCGGTCTTTCATCCTGTCACTTTCGATTTGGGTTCTTTCACGCACCTGGTTATGAAATACGTCCATTTTCTGTCTTAGGTCATTTACAAAGTCTTCGACGGCTATTTCTTCATTAGTTTTACAACCAAACTGTAGATCACATGATAGACGTAGTTCCCGGCCGAAGAGGATATTATCGGGTGTTTGCCCAGTTGTCTCATGAACAGAGGAGCTGTAGACTAGAAGAAAAAGATGTATGTATTGGTCCCAGTCGCATTGGTGATCTGTCACGACCTTTGCTACATATTTTTCCATTGTTCTGTTCATGCGTTCCACCATTCCGTCTGACTGTGGATGTAGGGCTGTTCTTGTTTTTCTTATTCCAAGAAGTTCACACACTCCTTGAAACACTGCAAATTCGAAGTTCCGTCCCTGATCTGGAAGTAATTCCAGTAGCATACCAAAACGGCTCACCCTTTCCTTAAGTACTTCGGAGACAGCAGTGGCCTCTTGGTTAGGTAGGGGATATGCTTCAACCCACTTGCTAAAATAATCCGTAGTCACGAGTTTGTATTTATTTCCATCATTTGACAATGGAAATGGGCCAGCTAAGTCAATGGCTATTCGATCGAAAGGACTCCTTACGTTGTATTGCTTCATCTTCGCTCTTCTCTTTTTATGTGGCCCATTACTGGTAGCACAAACTTGACACTTTGTGCACCATATCTTTACGTCTTGCTTGCAATTAACCCAGTAAAATCGTTCGCGCACTTTCTCTGGCGTTTTCGTTATACCGAGATGTCCTGCCGAAGTTACATCATGCAATTCCCTCAATATTTCATCCACCCTTATTCTTGGTAACAATATCTGAATCCTCTTCTGAGATCCATCTTCACTTTCCAGAACTCGTTTAAGAATACTTTAGTAATCGAATCCCACCGCGCCCAATATGATTTTATTGCTGAAGAACAGGGATTTTATTGCTGAAGAACAGCTATTTCTTGCCAACTTGGTCTCCGTCCTGCCATTTTCCATTTCCAAACATGTTTCAGTTCTACGTCCTGTTTTTGATGTTTCTGAAATTTTCTGGATTGCCATTGGTCATTACTGACAGTGAGCTTTAGGTAGGAGACATCTTCTCTTCCGCATAACAACAATGATTCCAGTTTTCAGGGCACGGTCTTCTGGAGGCATCGGATTTCCGGTGACTACTTCCGCTTCGATGTTCTATTCTAAATGTGAATTCTTGCAAACTTTTTAATCCATCTGGCGACTTGACCCTCCGAATTCTTGAAGTTCAGCAACCATTTGAAAGCAGCATGATCCGTTCTCAAAATAAATTCCTTTACCGTAGAGATATTTGTCGCTGCCTTCATCGCGTTAGCAAGACGTTCTTGCAATGTTGCTTTCGTTCCGGAAGTGTCTTGTTCCCTCTCTTCTAACGCCTTCAACTCCGTCACTTTCAGATCCCGTAAAACTTTTGTCACACTCATATTGATAACAATTTTAATTCACCCCATGTTACTATTTTGACCCCACACCTGACACCAATTGTTACGAATCTATTTGGTGAATTAAAACACGAATATTATTTTAACAAAAACGTTTATTTTGTTTCTTAACACGATGACTGAAAAACACTCGATTTATATAGATATAGTCTTCACTCGATTATTACTTTATACGGCACACTTCTCTTGATTATTTATTTACACTACACTTCTCTTGATTATTTATTTACACTACACTTCTCTTGATTATTTATGTACACTATACTTCTCTTGATTATTTATTTACACTGTTCTGACCACACTGTCACTGTCAATTACACTGAACTGACCACAGTACACTGCATTGACCACAGTCCACTGCATTGACCACAGTCCACTACACTGACCACAGTTCACTGCACTGACCACAGTCCACGGCACTGCTATTTACCACGACGCACACACCACAGCTCAGCTTCCACTTCAGACCTAAGACTGACTCGCGGTCGCCGGCCGCAGTCGCGGTCGCGGCGTATTTATACTCGGCAGGCGATATCAAGAATTTTCTGGACTTTGCGAAAAGGGCCCGAACACTCTGGGACCATCTAGTTCGCGGGCCGCCGGCAGATGGCGCAATCCACGCATATAGGTAGTTCGTGGTGGCACCGGCAGATGACGCAATATTCGTTACCTTATTGACGGGGACTAAATCTAAGTAACATTAATTGACAAGGTGATGTATGCGATAGCAAAATAGAGTTAATAAATCAACTAGTTTGGGATGCAGGAATGACGCAAGTTGAGATAGAGATAAGATAGAATTAAGATATTTTTCTTATTAAACCGATGGACATATTATACTTCTGCGATGTTATTCAGGGAATAAGCGATCACAATGCCGAATTCTTGAAATAAATGCTACTATTTGCAGGGGTAATGACAAAATCGGTAATAAAAAATGCAATATCGTAAAGATGATATAAATGGACTGCATCATTTTCTAAAACTGAAATATTTGGATTTCGAAAATTTAGGAGTGGGATTGAAAAACATATGGAAGAATTTAAAAACAATATTTGAGGAAGCTCGACAACGTTTCGTTCCTTTCAAGTACATAACAAAGAATATATATCCAAAGTATTATAACGTAAAAATTCGCAAATTGAAAAGAAAAATGAGAAAAGCGTATAATATAAGGCATCGCAGCCAGGTACATTTTCTTAAATTTCGAAAAATTATGAAGGAAGTAGAAAATAAAAAGAAAACTACGTAAGAATCGTAATTCAATTTAATTTTAGATGATAACAAAAATGCATAGGCAAAGTTTTTAACTTTGTACGCCACCGAGGAGGTGAAATGTAGAAATCGTAGACGATGAAAAGAAAGCCAATGTATTCAATAATTATTTCTGTTCGGTATACAAACAAAAAGCTAAACAAATTTTCATAAGTCACGACAATGTGGATCATGTATTCAAAATTGATCAAATGGAAGTACGTTCACATTTGAAGAAAATGAAAAACTATAAGTCTCGCGGGCCGGATAGTATTACAAACGGTATGTTACAGATAGCAGGGGAAACAATAATACCATATTGTCAGACTTTTCAATATATCAATCAACAAGGAACGTGTACCGAATGATTGGAAATCTGCCTTAATAGTGCCAATTTTTAAAAATGGACCAAAAATATGAAGTGCAAAATTATAGATCAGTTAGTCTTATGTCAGTAGTTTGTAAATTTTTTGAAACATTATTATCTAATTCGATTAGAAATAATTTGGATCAAACAGAGTGGTTATTTCATGGATAGCATGGCTTCAGAAATGGCCTTTCTTGTGAAAGTTTATTTCCCTTATTGAAGACTTGAAGTAATTGAGGTAGGGGGAAGATTGAATGCAGTAGTTATTGATTTTTCTAAAACATTTGATGTAGTGCCGCATGACACATTGATACTGAAACTAATTGATGCTAAAATTGTCAGGCGGGTAATAGCATGGATAAGTTAATTTCTTCGCGATAGAAATTAAAAATTTCGAATTGGACAGCATTTATCCCTCAGGGCAGTGTCACCCACTGCTTTTTCTTATCTTTTTAAATGATTTATCGCGAAATATAACGTCAAAAATTCGACTCTTCGTCGACGACTGTATAATATATAGAGAAATTGCAGAGCAGCGTGATATGATTCAACTACAGGACGACTTAAATAAAATTTATGATTGAGCAATAGCTAATAAAATGACTATAAATGGAAAGGAAAGGAATGTGATCACATTTTGTTGGGCTAGAGCTTTTCATACAATATTTTATCAGTTAGGAAAGTTCCGCGAGTCTCGAACTGTAAATACCTTGCCATCCTCTTGGACAGGAAATTGGGATGGGAGAAACGAACAAACTACGTAGTGGGCAAAGCTTGGAGGTCTTTGCATTTCGTCATGAGAAAGCTTAAAAAATGTAATAAAAAGCAAAAAAAAAATCGCGTGTACTTCGCTTGTTAGGCCGCTAATGGAATACGGAGCTAGTTGTTGGGATCCGTACAGAATAGGACTTAAAAAGAGCTTAGAGAAGATACACAACAGAGCGGCAAAATACACATTTCGGAGGAACACACCTGCGCTTTGGGAATCATGAGAACGCCGGAGGAACAGGGCACGACTTTGTTTATAAATCTTACGTAGGTGGCTCCGCATGGCAGGAACTTCGAGGAAGGCTAGATAAACCAGATTATTTAAATAGATTTGATCACAAATATAAAATTAGAACAAGAATACAAAGAACGGACGTATGGAAATTCTCCTTTGTAAACAGAATTATAGTAGATTGAAATGATTTGCCTGTGGCAGTTTTTGAGCCCTTTCCTTGCTCAGCGCAAGGTTTTAGAAAATAATAAAGGAAATTAGTCAATAGGATGAAAACGTATAGTGCAGTGAAATGAAGTGAAAGGTGCAATTATGCGTAGTCTCCAATAAAATGTATTAACTTAATATTTAGATAAAGTGATATGCAGTGCAGTGAAGTGAAGTGAAGGGATGGGAAGTGTCGTGACCGGCCGCACGTAATCAAAAGTGCCGCCACGGAATGACGTCAGCAGGGCGTTACCGCCCCTGGCGGCAGTGGGCAACATCCAGCGCGGGCCAGCCGTGCCCGGCTGAGCGCGGTCGTCACGCCTGAGCGGGCGGGGTGAAACTCGACCCCGCCCCTACTACGCAGCCAGTCAACGGGCCTACGGCCCGGGGCCGCTATATGAGGGCCTCGGCGCAACGCTGAGGCAGATAGCGAGCGACTGTGGTAGTGTGACGATCTGGCGGTATAGTGGTGTTATTGTGTAGAGAGAGAGAGAGAGACGACGAGAACTGTGCTACGACTTTGGACTTCCCTTCTGCTATATGGTGACTCGGTATTCGTTGGTATATCTCATGGTTTACGACGACACGGCTACGTTCTCTCTGCAAGTTCTCCTGGTTATTCGGCACTACGGCTTTGTACCTGGTTTTGTCAATAAATTTGTTTTAAGAACCCTGATGTGTTTAATTTGGATACTTCAGGAAGTGATTTTATTTCTTTCTGTTTGTTTCGCTAGTCGAAAACGTCTTTCCACAGACTCTTCTGAAAAGCGGTATTTATTCATTTATTTGTTTATAGTAACGAGTGTTTTACGTATTAGAAATGTATTCATTATTATAATATATTATTACACTGTGGTGTTGTAAAAATGTTTATCCGTGTTTGTTTGAATGTGAGTGAATAGGTGCAGGTTGGTGTTCCTTGAATAGGCGAGGGTTTCTTGATCTGTCTATGTATCTACGCGTGTATGCTTGTATGTATTTATGTATATTTGTGTACTATGTAAGTTTATTTATCTTTATGACAGTATATATGTATTTTCATTTGTAGTATAGGAAAGTAAATGCCATTTGTAATGGTAACTGTACTTTCGTATTTCTTCATTCTGCCTCCGGACATCATCTGCCCAATTGTAGAATAAATTTTAACCTATCTATCTAAATCAAAGCTTTGTTGTTTTCTCTTCGTTTATTGTACCTTCTGAGCCTTGCTACTTTAGCTTTAAACTTTTGCCTTAATGTATCTCTGAGGTTAAGAAGAAGCTGAGCACTCTCTAGGCATGTTAGATTAATTACAGCTCTTCTTGCAATCCCTGTTACTATCATGACAACTCTTTTCGAAAGGTTCTTGTTCAAATATTCAGTAATAAGGTATACTTTTGTACGTAGCACATCAATGCTTTATTCAAATCTCATCTTTCAAGGTGGCGTCTTTTGCTTGGGATATCTTTTCTCAAGAATGTGTTAGTATGTTTTCTGTCCATTTAATAGATAACAGTAACTGCTGCGCAGTATATTGCAAGATGTATTTCTGTCAAGTCATGAGTGTCATTTTTGTTTTGACCCCAAACTTCATTAGGGTGTATGTAAAGCTTTCCTGATTTTGTTTAGGACAGGGACGTTTGGTCTATTTGAAGGTTCTGTATTGCGATAATTTTCGAGAAGGAGATGGAATTTTTTATACACTCTGGTTTGATCGTGTTCTTCTGTAGATATAGAGTTGTCATTGTCTGATATCATAATTCGATTTAATGATTCATCATAATTCGATTTGCCACAGCGTAGATTTGAAATAATAAATATATGCAGAAGCTTTTACGCAGGCCCTGCTGAATTTTTAAGAAAATTTCGTACGTCTGAATTGTTTTAAGGAGCAATACAGTTAATTTGGTATGAGTGACGCTTATAGACAACAAACATAAATATTGAAATATGAAATGCAAATAGCAGTTTTATATACTAATTTATAACAATTTCAATGTATTTGACGTCAGTACAATTTTCAAAAAATTAATACTGTCTTGTATTAGAATAAAGCTATCATATTTTCAGGTTAAAGTTAACATATGTTCGTTTAATTCCGTTGTGCTTTCAAATAAAAACTTAGATGGGTAAATACTTTAGAGATACTTGTAGTTTTTTCAATGTTTTGACAATTGGTTTCAGTACCATTCTTGCGAGAAGATTAAGAAAATCAATTAAGATTAATGTGCAATTGAAGAGAGAAAGAGACAGAGAAAGAACGACTTACAGCACGAGGGAAATAAAGTGGGAGCAAAAGAACAGTAAGTATGTGTAAATATGTTGTACAAGTTCGTGCTGCGGCAAAACAGCGCGTTGCATATTGTGACAGGTAGAATTTATAAAGTTTTATTCATTATTTTGAGTGCACGCCGTCTCCGGGACTCGGTTCAGTCCGTCCCCGCGACCCGTTCTCATTGTCACGGCCGGAGATACTCGAACAGGTTGCGGTTCCGCCCCATCCCTTCGGGATTCACTCCGCAGCAGTCACGCTCTGTTTCGTAACGAATTAAATCGCGCGGGGTAACTTAATCAATCTATAGTTAAACGTCAACAAGACAGTAAATAATACACTATTTCTGTTGTTTACAAAATAAGTTTTAAAGCTTTTATTATGAGTTTGAAAAAAGAGAAATTTCGCCATTTCTATGAATTTTCTTTTTCCAAACAACCTCTACAAATGTATTTCGTGTGTTTAATAAACATAACTTTACAAATCGAATTGATTGATGAACTTTTTCCCTTCTTGTACGTATATTCGGAGTAGTATACGTAGTGCAGAGAAAGTGGTGTATTGCTGTCGATAATTGATTTCGAAATTTGAACGGAAATAAACGTTTAGAGGCCCCTGAAACCGATTTTTTTCCAAAATGAATATTTCGCAGTCCATCTGGCTCGACTCATTGCTCTGCTATTTGCAAAAACATTCTTTAAATTTTGGGTGTACTTTACATAAAGAACCTGGTACATTTTCAAAATTTCTCAAAAATGTCTCCAATTTTTTTCTCTAAATTTCTTTGCGAATAGAGTGAAATGTACTTTTAAAGATGGTATAGTATTGATTTTCAGTTGTTGGTCTTAAGGTTCGGAAATTGCAATTATTTGTATTTTTTTCTGCATCTTTCTGCAATTACAATATTAATGTCAGAGATTTTCCTTGAAATGAAATTGTGTTCTCTTTAATTATTTTTTTCATGTAAATTTCATGTAAATTTTCTTAAAAAATGCAATAGTTTTCACGCACTAATATATGAAATATTAAAAAATTTAAAAATTAAAAAATTTCACGCTCTAATATGTGAAATTATTAAAAAATATTAGAATTATTAAAAAATATCGAAAACAAAAATTTCTCAAAAACGCCTCCAAATTATTTAAGTATTTGGTAGAGATAGTGCCGAATGTACTCTACAAGATGACATCAACTCCATTTTGCTGTATTCTTTTGTTGTCACCAATTACATTTTTAACATCTCTGTGGCGTCGTAATTAAATTCATAATTACATTTATGAGTAAATGTGCTTCAAATAATGTCTCATAACTTTTCTCGAATACTCAAAAGTTTTCTGTGAAAATGAGCTCGAAATTCTGAATTTTCATAATCGCTCAAACGCCAATTTTTCGATAACGGCTCCAAATTTTTTTAGTAATTTTTTTGAACGGATAGTGCTATGTGGACTGAATAACATGTCATACAAAAGATATATTCTTCAGTTCTTCAGACAATCATACAATTGTATTTTACTGAAAGATCACTCTCAACGTTAATATTCATTTTACCAGCAATTTCTATACATGATTGAATTTGCGAGTAAAATTGCTTAAAATGATTTAAAATCAAATTTCTTAAAGTCATATTTCAGTTCTAAAATAGGAAAATAAAAAATTAGAAAATGTGAAAAAAATTACTTTGGCTTCCCTTAGATGGCAGCAAAGAAGCTTTAAACGTTGAAACTCTTTAAACTATACGTTTTAACTAAGATATTTTAAAGAAGAAATAGGACGTTTCTATGTATTTGTAGTGGTATTATCAAAGCTAATATTTTTGAAATCTTGAGTCGAATTACTTTCAAAGTATACTTTTGAATATGTAATTTCGTAGAACTATACTGTTATTAACGTATGCAAACTGGGGAATGAAAAGCCATTCATAACAAGCACCGACAGTTAAGGAGTTAACTGTTCCGTCTAAACAAATGAGTTGCAACTAATGATGGCGTGTGATTATATTTATTCCGTTAAATGGTATTTCTTTTTCCTTTATATTTGATAAGATTTTGTTACAAAAAGCATTGAATGACACACGGCGAATAACAAATAACTTACTCGGTATGTTACAAATCACAGCTAATCTCTTGGATGATAAACATCAGCTGCGCCTGTTAATTGCAGTTTATCGCCATAATGGCAATAACAATAACGCAATAGTTTCGTTGAGGTAAGTCGCGAATGCATTCTTCGGGTATTTCTTTCTCATCTAACACCCTCATTGGATTTTAATTAATTATCGTATTTAGGAGGTCGTAAAAATTGTTTATGTTGGAAAGGTAAAGTAAATTGTTAGCATGCTGACACATAAATGTTATCTTTGCTAACGATTCATGCAATTCTTAAAATACATTTTCCTCTAATCTCAGAGCATGTAGGCAAAATTCTATGAAATGATCTCAGTAAGCAGCGTTGATTACTGTGTACGAGTAAATATCAATAATAGCAAATTCATTTGCTTGGTAACTCCTCATGTTCGCTGTTCACAATTTTTTAGAAGGAAAAAAATTACGTTTCATCCGAATCTGCACCAAACGTAAACTTTAGCCAGATTTTACACTCAGTTCGCGGCGGACATAAAGGATTTTTATCGTATTCGAGGGTTACATGCATTATGTCTTGTGATCAACATATCTCCAAATTTTTAAGGAAAATGCACATGAGAGGTTTCTGTACCAAGCGATTCAAATGCGGCAGCTCATTTGGATAGACATATCAATAACTTGACTGCCCGAGGGCGTGAGGACCGAATGGTCATCCGGAGAGTGTTTACATACTCTTGGGATTTTTCATTGACCTACACCCTGCAGCGAGTGGCCCAGCTTCCAGCAAAGTAAAATCGGCGACCTCCCGCATCCATCTCCCCCGGCACGGGAGTAAGAGCGGGAATCTGCCTGTCCTTAATCAATCTCCGCCCACTTCTTGCGAGGGCACTCAGCCACAGACGCCGGCACACCCACCGCCGACCCGCTCCCCTCCGCCCCTAACACCCAACGGCTCTCGGCCAGAAGCTCCAAACCCTCCGACACACACACACACACACACACACACACACACACACACACACACACACACACACACACACACACACACACTTCACATTTTTTCCCTTTACTCGCCAAACTCAATACCTCAGTGTCCGTCACCGTTACCTCCCTCGTCTGTCCGAGTGCTTAACCTAGTGTTTGCCCTCGCTTCCTTTTCGATCACTTCCGTTGTCCCACCCTTAACCACCACAAACAAATCGGTCCCCAACGAGACACATTTTGCTACCACCAGCAACAACGTTACCACCTCAAACACAAACACACCCTCATTTTGACTACTTCCACCAATGGCACATCCGTCATCGCTAATGCCACAACCGACGACGCATCCAAACCCTAACCATTGTTGTATTTTCAAACTCAACTTCAACTGAGGTTAACCTTCAAAGTGCTATGGCAGTTACGTGCTACCGCCGACCTCCCTCCGCACCGACCATTGCGGCAAGCGGCGCACCGCCATTTCCGCCTCCTCCTCTAACTATAGTGATCGCTTTCACTTGAAGCAGCACTAACACCATTAACCCCACTACCACCACCGACGTTACCTCCATCACAACTTCCACCATTAATTTCCACCTTAATTTCCATTAACTCAACTTAACTCCCAGCGACACTGATTTTATTGCCACAATTTCCTTCCTCTCCTCTATCACTACTTCTGTCATTACCCAATATTTCTCAGAGTACCTCTCGCAAGTTGACATTATGACCGATACTTTTCAACGGTATTCGCTTAATTCCCAGTACAATCGAACATATCCATATTGTTTCTACCTTTTTCGGAATTTGTCAGTAGTTTTCCCTTTTATTATCACATATACGGCTATCATCACCACTATCACTAATTACGACACCATCCTAACCACCACCACCACCACTATTACTACTTCTTCTTCACACTCTCCTCCTTCACCGCCACTACTATCCAACGGATTTACCTTAACTTGCCACGTCACAGAAATCACCGGCTCCATTTTCACTCCTTCCATCACTATCAACACCGTTATCTGCCGCTTCTTACATCACCTTGCCCATCTCGTCAACTCCAATGCTGCCAATGTCCATTTTCTTAGCTCGCTACACAACCAACCTTGTCACCACCATTTCTATCATCCCATCTCCATCATCATCCCTACCATGACTACTACTCACACCCACCACTTAGGCTTCCCCCACCACCCCACTTCCAATCGCAATCCTCTTAAGTCGCAGCACCACCGATTGTATCGCCTCCATTCCAGCTACTATTACCACCCCTCTTCTTTACACATCCCCACTTCCACTTCTCGCCACCTTTATCCATCGAAATCGTCTTAACTCACAACATCATCGATCCCCTGCCTCCATTTCTACCAACTCCATCACATCTATCACTATCACCCAAGACTTTGCACATCATCCCTTCCATATTCTAGCCTCATCCATCGTCGCCTCCTCCTTTGCCACCTCCTCCATCGCAGTCTCCTTTATCGTCACTTTCTCAATCTCCGCCTCTTCCATGGCAACCTCTCCCATCGCCGCCGCCTCGATCATCATTGCATCATCCATCATCGCCTTCTCCGTCTGCCGTCTCCATATCACCGCCTCCTCCATCGCCGTCACCTCCATCACCGCCGATTCCATCACCACCTCTTCCGTCGCCTCCTTTATCCCCATCTCCTCCATCTTCCGCCTGCATATCGCCATCTCTTGCGTGGCCGCCTCCACCGTGGCCACTTCCTGCGTGACCGCCTTGCCACCTCTATCACCGCCTCTTCCATCGCTGCGTCCTCCATCACCCCCCCCCCCCCGTGTGGCGTCTCAGCGTGCGCGGATGGGTGGGTGGGTGGGGGCGGCGTTTCTTTTGTGCGGCGACGGCGAGCGGAGGACTCGGTGCGTGCGTGGAAAAAAAAACTTCCGCGTCGCAGAGGGCTTTTGTCTCGCGCACCGGCCACGCCCCTCTCCTCCGACGGTGCTGCCCTCGCGGTCGCAGCCTTTGTCCGCCGGCGGCGGTGGCCTGCGTTGGCCGCCCCGATCGCCAACTTTTGTGCCCTCGGGGCGCCACCGTCGCGCTCAGATGTGTCCACCGCGAACAGAAACACGCGAACAATAGCCGCGAAGAAAAAGCTGTTTCTGATCTGCGGGTGGGAAGAACAAAGTCGGATTTTGCGTGTATTTCGAAGGGTGCTTTGCTGGAATTTAGAGGTGCTTTCTTGCTGTCTATTTTTCTATATGTTATCAATTTCTTCTTAGGGACTTCTTAAGGACACGCACATGATGTAGTCTTGAAAAATATTATTTATAAGGTTTTATCACAAAATCAAAACATTATTAATTTTATATTTCCTAATCATGATAAGGAATAAATACCCAATTTTTCTATGTAAAACGCAACATATCAGAAAAAGAGAAAAACTCGCGAACAATAGCCGGGAACAAAAAGCTGCTTTTGATCTACGGGTGGGAAGAGCAAAGTCGGATTTTGCCTGTATTTTGAGGGTTGTTTTGCTGTAATTAATAATTACTTTCTTGTTGTCTCTTTTCCCAAACTTTGTTATCATTTTTTTAAGAGATTCAGTAACACGTTTGGGGTAGTCTTGGAAAGGATTATTCATTAGGTTTTATCACGGAAGCAAGTCATTATTAATTTTATATTTGCGTCTAATAAGTATTAATAGATACCCAATTTCTCTCTGTAAAACGCATCAAATCATAGCTCCTAATTTTGAAACGATTCACATTATGCTATTATTCTCGTGTACTACTTTGCTTACCTTATTTGATTTTGTGAATGTTGGGAAAAGAATTTACCATTCTGTTTTGTATGTTCATTTTCCAATTAGTTTTATTAAGCTCAAAAAAATTTGTACTTAAAAATTTTAATGAATATGAGCATACAATATGACTTGAGGTGAAAAAGACAAAAGAATATCCTTCAAATATTTTGTATATAAGGAGTATCAATCAAATAAAGACGTAAAATGCATTAAAAGAGAAAAATTTCAATGTAAATTCTACAAAAGAGCAAATCTATTATTTTATATACTTCTTTTCAACATTAAATTATATTACTTCGCTCGTTCAGAAATCATTGGTACAATAATTATTTTGTGTTCACAGAAACCATTTACTGAACGCACGAATTTAGATTATACTACAGGTATTTACCGCCAATGTCTATTCAATTTTTTGTAACTCTGTCATCTTCTATATTGAGGTCTCAAGCCATTCTTTGGGTGTATCTAGATGCCACTGTTGGACAAATGCAAAAAGTTCGTCAGTGGTGGTGAACATCTTACACCGCTTGACCTTCTTCATTGCTTTGAACAGGGAATAGTCGCTAGGAGCCAAATCTGGCTCCACTTCTTGTGTCTGTCTACAGCATTCACGCCACACCTCCAAAGAATCAACACTATCCACCGTTGCCCATACTAGTCTGCTTCGATGGTGTCTTATCCACCAGCTTACTGGCAAGCCGAAACAATTGCTGCCTGGACTGTGCTATCTACGAGAAGCAGCAACAACATCTAGTGACTGTAGGCAGTACTATAATCTATCTGTACGCAAACATTGACACGCATTTCAAACTGACGCTTTACAGAAGTTATGGAGAAAGTGCTTATCAATATTGAACAAATTAAATATTTATAATCACTGATAAACGGAAAACTGCATAATATATTCTAAGGAAATAATACATAAGCATAATACGTGTTGAAATCTTCTAGCTGGTGTTAAGGAAGTAGAATATGATAACTTTTTTTTCGATGAATATGTGACGTGGAGATTTCAAATGACAAAATAACTTATGTAACATTTGCCCCTTATTGGTAGGCAACCCACCGAGCGCCCGTGTTGTTAGGTAAACGAAATCTGAATATGACTTGGGAAGAAACCAGTGCACAATGGATGATCATTCTGTAGATATAACTAGTTAACAATTGTTCATTGTATAAGTTTGTTTTGCTAATAGTTTTTTGTTTCATGTCGTTATTGTCATTTTAATTGCTTTCTTATGCCTCTCAAACGACCACGGACGGCGTGTGTATCTTATTCTAGAATCTAACAATATGTTGTTTCATTTGTAGAGACCGTGACAAAAATAAAAAACTTACTCTCATTCAAATCATATTCCGAAGAGTTCACAACGCTCATCGCTACTGTCTAGAGTTTGATGCTAAGCTTTATTCCCGAAGAAAGAACACAATTTTCAAATTTTCCTTTTTTCAGTTTATACGTAAAATTAGCTACATACTGAGTAATAATTTCACAGGATATTTCATTTCATTTCATTTCATTTAAGATTCATCTCATCACTGATCTTTTGTAAAGTCTACGAAAATGCCTTTGGGCATAGTAAATATTCAGTATATATTCTTTCTATTCATACCACAAAATCAGTCGAAAGCTTTATACCTAAACGCCTATATTACTAATTTCCAGAAATTGAAAAAAACTATGCTGTTTCCGACAAAATGGGGCAGACAATTTTTTTATGACGACAGTGCGCTGTAAAGGCAACAGTACACAATAATTCGATGATACAAGATGAAGGGTGAATTACAAAAAGATTTTCTCAAAAACCGCTCCAATTTTTTTCTTTACACTTTTGATAGAGATAGTACTTAATGCACTCTATAAGATGGCATTAACGCCATATAGCACTATTCCTTTTTTCTTAAAAAATTACAATTTTTCTTTATCTCTGGTGTCGTTAATATTTAGATTACCTGCTATTTGTTCACATTATTGTATTTAAGAGTACATGTGCTTTTTATTGAATTTATGAGTGCACTAGCTGAAGTACCCGGCGTTGCTGGGGCATTTATTACAGTAAATTATTGTACAGGAAGAGGAATTCAATCTTTTCATGCCCTGCGGCAAGTCCCTATCTCTTCCATTGTATCCCTTATCCGCCCTACTCCCTGCCATGCTCTGCCCGACCACGCCACGATAGCTGTCTTCTCTTGACACCCATTTGGAAATTTTCAGATTACCTCGCTCACTTTTCCACAAATAATGACATTTTTCTTATTTGAAGTTCCAGCTTCTAAACATTCACTTTATAACTAAAAGCAATAAACAAATCTAAACTACAAAATAAAATACTTTTACTCACTTATAAAATTTTTGTGGAGTTTTATATATTCCAACACTATCAAAACTGTCACGTTGTAAAACTTATCCTATTTTTATATTTTTTCTTCTATTGTATTCATAAAAAAAGTTTTGAAATTGATCTGTCAACTCGTGACCTTGAAGGAACTTACTGTTTTAAGCTGAGTATAACATCTGGAAGTTCATACACGGGTACGGTAGTAGGTAGATCCGGAGTAATAGTTATAGATGTCATAACGTAATTGATGATTCATAATCATAAAAATAAATGAAAATACTTGTATCTATTCTGAATCATAATTACCAGTTTTTATAATTCTAAAGATGAAAAAATATGTATGTTTAAAGTCCTGTGTGATAGTAACCTATTTGTTCAGGTAAATCAATTCATCATACGACTGATACAATAGAAAACTAATGATCCACCAACATTACATTATGTGTAAATAATACATTGACAATGCACTGAGCCACATAACAAAACAATATTAGCATCATTATTTTATATCAAGTGATAGAGATTATGGATCCTGAAATATGAATAATAGAAACCAAAGACTCCCAGATATTATTTGCTTAGACAAAAATATTTTAGACCAATTAATTTTTGCTCATTTGTTTAGAAATATATGAATGAACTCATTCATTGGGAGCAATTGATATGCAAAACAATTTTACCGATTAGTTTTAATATGTAAATGATCATTCCTAAATTACACACCACTGTTCAAACTGCCTTCGCATATTGAAGAAAAACATTTACTGAATGGACTGAAAATATATACACATTTTCCATTTTACCATTTTGAACCTAAGAACTATGTAAATAGTCAAATTGAGAGTCCTAATGAACAACTGTCCTACTACTTTGAGAATTATTCACATTTCTCCCCTTCTTGCAGTATTGTTTTCAATGGGGCGAGTAAGTACTTCAGCAAGTCGATCTTCCCTCTGAGTAAGCGATTCAAAATTTTAGTAGACTGCCCATCTCTTGGCATTTGTAATATGTTTTGACAATTGTGACAGTCGTTTAGTCAAACAATTCAGTTGTCACAAATTTCTGTAAAAAAAGACGTTTAGATTATATACGATATGTGTATATTGTACATTGTACATTACTGTATATTCTGTACTGTATATTATTGTACTTTTTATTCTCTCAGCCTACCTCAATTATTAAACACTTTCAAACTCACAATGTATTGCCACTTAGTATATAACACGGACAAAGAGCAATACATGAACATTGACATTATTTACCACTTCAGTTACGGCTTTCTTTCAAATATTCACACAGGGACATTACATAACCTTATTCAAACTCTAATGAATTTCGCAATAATTCTGGACATTGATGAAATCAGTAGTAGATCTCAAACGTCATTCTCTGGTGGCGCGCAGCTAAACTATTGACTTTGATGCACTCTTGAATCTGTGATGTAAGGCTAGGCGAAAAATGCCCAGAAAAGTAATTATTTTGAAAATATATTACAGTTTATGTTTGTAAATCATAGCCTATAGTACTCCAGGACTTAAAAGGATGCTAGCACAAAAGTTTCATCAGCATTGGTTCTGTAGATTCATAGATTACCGCGCTGGAAGACAACGCACTTCTGTCTTTATATATTAGTATAGATGCACATTTTCATAAAATTTTTCAGTGAAGATTGCTATTTAGGACGAGGTTTTACTCTTCATTTACATTCTCAAAGTAATATTTCGTTTCTACTACTTTAAAACCGAAAATTTTAGAAAATGTAAGGAAAAATGTACCCTGTTTGGCGATAGATGGCAGCTGGAAAAAGAATGGGGCAAGAGTAATGCCAGTCCGCACAGACAATTTTCATTCGTGGATTCACGCATTGTCGCACAGACTCACTCAAATACATTCCAACATATATGGGGAATACAACTGCGGTCACCAGACGGCTTATGCCACAAGATGTTTCTTCAACCGTTACTTGTCTGCTCCATAAAGATGTTTTGTTAGGTACCCAAGAGCTAGGTAAAATATAATTAAATGAATTTTGATATCTAAAAATGCAAATATTTGATTGTGTTATTCATCATAATACGCGTAAAGACTGAATTCTGATTCTCAAGGCTTCACTTCTTATAGCACAGCTACCGTCTTGCGATTGCAAAGCTCCAAAGAAACCGCCCAACATTAAAACGTTTTCTGTTCACAACTTGTGTTATAGAACAGCACCTTTTTGAGTCCTGCTGGGTGAAGAAATGTAATACAGTATATACTACACTGTTATTACAATATTTGTGAAGGTAGTATTAAAAAAGTGTTATCGAGACTATTATGTTTACTGATCTTTTCCAGTGTGCGGGCAACTTTTTCGAAAACTATTTTGTATGGTTTTGTTCAACAGCAGTTTTGCTGCTGCATTATTAATATATTAGTAAATCGATTTATTGTAGCCTCAACTTTATTTCCAAAAATCATTTGTAAAAGATAACTTACAATCACTGGTGTATTTTCATACGATTTAATATTCACAACACATATACGGTAAATATTAATTACACTTAAGATCATTTTATATTAATTATTATATTCCCACGAAGAGATTTTAAGAACTTCAAACACTCGTTTTGTTCCATATTTGGATGGTTGTTTTTGCTAGTTCACCAGAAACTGTGTCTCTCCAATAAAGGCTTCCTTTCAAATTAGCCTAATGATGCTGATAAGTACAAAAACTTTACGCATTTATGCTTCCGTATGTAGCTTTAATGTACTTTCATGTAACATTAAGGCACACACGGATGAGCTATTGTAAAATGAACACACCGTTGCGAAAACAGTTGGACCTCGGTAGCGGGGAGGTGTCTATGCGATGTACCACGCGTTAATAATATGGAGTAAACATGGAACATATTGAACCTACATTGTACACCAAATAATATGGTTAAAATATAGGAGGATTATCAAGGAGGACCTTGATATATAAAGTTGAAAAATTGTAAGGACATAATGATGTAATTGGTAATTAAATGTCTATTACATTATTAATTTGATTGTAATTTTGATCTTTCATAATTATATGCAATAGACATTATCAAATACTTTATATTATCATTTTGGTTAATACAAACATCAACCGGATAATTCGATAACTAGTCAATTTCGCTATTTATTACAAAATAACACAACAAAATGAAAGGCGCCTCCGCAGGCTTACTATTAGGAGTGGCTAGCGCGTTAAAATGGGATTAGCCTACGAAATATCCCAGTTTGACAGAGATGATATTGAGAGGAGATGACAAGTAGGCCCCAGCATATCTGAAACGGATCGTGTCGGGTGCTTTCGTCTAGTTCTTGTAAACACGTAAAAAAAGTGGAGCAACTAGGGGGAAACAATATCACGTCCTTGCCGATCCGGTAGCCGAGATCGCTAAGGCATTAGTGTCGTAGCGATACCCCGACCGAAAGGTCGTGGGTTCGGGTCCCGCCTCGGGCGTGGTTGTATTTGTGTTCGTCCTTTCACCCCTTATCATCATCATATGGTTTCATCCTCACAGTTACCATAATGTTAACTCTAATAGTGGTACCTAATGACCTAGGTGTTGATGCGACCTTAAATTACAAAACATGTCATCCCCCTCGAAGTGCCAAGCATAGAGATATGATACCAGACGGCAGCGAAGATTGTTTGGAGCGGCTACCTTTTGAGAAATCACACAGAGGAGCAATAGTGGAATCTAGGATGTTTTGTAGTAGACTATGGACCACTAATCAAAGGGTCAGCAAAGTAACTCAGGGGATCATAACGCAATAGCTCTTCGCATTACACAATGGTTATTGAGGAAATAAGTATTGTAAGATATCACGGAGGAAAATATCGATAATATATCGTAGTTAATTACAGAAATGTTGCTTTATTGTTGCAATTTATTGTCAGAATTTTTTTGCCTGCAATTCGTTTTCCTACTTTTGTGACATGCCGCACAAACAATTCCTGAAATGAAATTCATGATTGAAAATAATCAGCAAAAATAATGGCCGCTATTTCTGTTATGCGAGAACGCATTTGGAGAATGGAGATGCAAATTCAATTGCCAATGTGGTTGTTGGATCGATCGGCCATTTGAAAGGAAATTAATTCCAAATGGAAATGTTTCCGAGCGTAAAATTCTTTTAAGTGGATATGTTTGAGAATTGCAAAGCGGAAGGAATTTATGCGCATCAGTTGACAATAACATTGTAAGTACAGCAAAGGAATGAAAAAGTATGGAATAATTTATTACTTTCCTTTATAATATTGATAATGGCGACGGTAAAATACGTAAAGCATGGTGAAAGACTAGATTTAGTTTTAGTACTATGGATTAATATGAAAGCAGTTGTAGTGAATTATAAGGAAATACAAACGATATTTTTCGGTGTAATGATATCCATTTGACTGTAGCTTTAATATTCATACTTATTTTTGCATTAATTCATAAGAGTATATACTTTTATATTATCAATTATAGTTGAAATACTAATATGCTGTATACATGTGTGTTAAATGCACAAACGTAAAGCAATCCACTGCGAGAATAAAAATAATACGTATCCAAGACAATTTTGCTTCCTTAGATCTGTTTGGAAATCTGAACGAAAATTTTCATATTGCTGTTTGTAGAATATAATGAGCTTATGATGGAGTTTCCTGGAGGAAAATCTTTCTATTTTCATTCTGTCAACTGAGTATTACTACAAGCCATTCGCAGATGTTTCAAATCCAGAACATCTCACTTTTCAGTAACCCAAGAATTCCTATTTCCAACCTTATTTCAAAATGAAAATTATACTTTGATGGATAAGAAAATACAGCGTAGTTGATTACTTGTATTATATAAGCAAATAATGGTTACATGATATAATTTAAATCTACAAAACAAACCATCCCCCCTTACAGAACACCTCATTTTGTTCACGATCATACCCCTATAATTTTTGTTAATAATATCAATTCTTGCGTGTATTATGTCATCGTTATAATTACATTCTCACCCTTAAGAAGGTATTTCATCAGAAGAGTATTATGTAATTGTGCGTCGCAAAACGGCGAATTGTTGGCAGAAAAACTCTCATTGCTGATCCTTACGTAAAAGTGGATAAATTAATTCGATAAATGTAAAAAGAAAATCCTCTAAGAGGTCTTGGAGCCAGAATCCATGTTTTCTGGGTCCTTGATACCGAAAAATTGATTGATAGCAAAACGTCTGTAACCGTCTGTGATTAACACTACCGCCTAAATGGATACTTCTCCAAAACTGATATGTCCCGATCGATCTGAACTAACTTAAAGCCTTTCAAATGGATATAGTGAATCTAAAGGGTACTTTACGCGAAACATTTTCAAAATTTGATCAAAAATTGCACCAAATTTTCTGATTAAACCTTGTCCTCCGATTGCGTAAAAGATGTATCCGGAAACTCAAAATGTGACTATACCCTGGTTCGTACATGCCGGGTCTCAGGAAGGTCATTGTAGAGCCGATTCGAATTTTGAGTTTCGTTAGCTCGTCAATAATTACTGAGTGTGGGATAATAGGACACACATTAGAAAGAATGAGTCTTATATTCTGCGTAATTAGCGGTCTAATGGATAACGTTGAGTTATTAATTGAAATGGTTGATCTATTGTCAACTAGTTTTTTCACAGATTCCTTAGAACCCAGATAGACACATACGGTTTTTTGAAATTCTTGAGACGAACCGTATGGTCTGAGGATTGATAATTTTTGCAAGTTCCTGGATGTACGTTTTAACTGATATACCGTCTACTGAGTCCATCACAATCGCGTGTTCTTTTGTGGGAAACATACCTTTCTGAGCAGCAGTTAAATATCTGTTGGCATAATCTTGATTTTCATTACTAACTTGACTTGATTGATGGATTTCACTGTTTGGGATGACTCCTTGATCAGAAGCCATCTTAGGATGGACGTTGGGTGTACTGTGTACACCTACTAAGGTTTAAATACGTTTTACTCACTCACTGGATTTGATTCAGTTGATCATTAACACGAAAGTCGACACAACACAACACTCGGCACTGCATTCAACGGTGCTCTCCGAACTCGATGCCGCTTATCGCACTACAGGAGGTCTTTACTCGCCAACGGCCGGAGCGACACTGTTTGAAATTTCTCCTTTACAGTGATGCATAAACGCCATTTTCTTACGACTCCAAATTTTTCAACGAAATTATTTATGTAGGATAAGATTTTACTCTATTTCAACATTTTCCAAGTAATAAATCGGTTTTACCATTAGGAAACCAAAAAATTGCGAAAATTACAAAAAAAAAAAATACTTTGGTCGGCGATGGATGACAACTGGCAAGCGGATGGAGAGACACCCTAAATCTATCCCAGACCAAATACATTAGAAAACTAGTACGAGAAAGTCTGAGCCATTCTGTAGCTCTACTAGTTATAAATTGTAATTTTGTAATTTTGTATTTGTAATTGTGAATGTAATTTTCATATCGCAATTTTAACAGTTTCTCTCGTTTCCTGAATTTTTTAAATTAGTTCTTAATTTAATTAACAATAGTCTAGTTGGTTTAAATTAAGTATCTTAGAGGATTTGAAAGGCTTTTGTGTTATCTACTAGTAAATTCTAATTAATTACTGTTTAAATTCTCATGGCTACAACTGAAGCCTTTTCCCTTAGTACATGACGTAAATTAAAATCGGCTCTAAGTCGTCCTGGCTGCGTGTGTGCATTATCATGCTTTTTTATGATTCTTCAATATTTGAGATTTTTTGTTAGCATTTGATGCGTATCACTAAATTAATATTTTTAAAATTTGTTTTTCGGCCAAGCCTTTTGTCTTTTCCTGTTCCAGCAATGTTTTTTAATTATTTTCATTTTTTTTATTTTCTTTGTCAATGTTGAACAGCATGCACCACACTTCCTTTCTTTTCCATGGTTTTCCCCGGCCGGTTAAGGCAAATGCTGAAAATGTTCCGGAAGCTTCATGTAAAGTACCCCCAAATTTTAAAGAATGTTTTTCGAAATTTAAAAAGGTCAACTTGAACCAGATGAACGGTGGTTTCTTCAATTTTGAAATAATTCTACGCATAATTTAGGCGTTAGTAATGTTTACAGCTGGAGAGACGGACCGGCGCGCCGGTCCTTCTGATTTGAATTGATTTTTCGGTATCAATGACCCTCACAGAGGAATTCTGGCTACACCACGTGTTATGGGATTTTTTCTTAATTTAGCAACTGGCTATATCCACTTTTTTGTTTTCAGGGTCGAGTAATATTTTTTTCTGCCAAAAATCCGCCGTTTTTCACGTAACTTTACATAACTTTCTGAATACTACGTATATTACTCCGTATAAACGTATGTATACGAGAAAGTAAATTTGTTCGGGCATGGGAATTGAAATTAGAGTCGGCAGCCTATACTCTCTCCTGTACGCGGACGAACACATCTTTATTACTCAAGTGAAGGGACATTATGTGTGTGCCAAGGAAACTGAATGAAGAATACAATGGGTGAGGTTTAGATATACATTTAAATAAAACCGAATGCATGTGCAATGGACGAACTGTAATAGACTAACAGTAGATGGTGATACAATGACATTATTTTTCAATTTTATATACCTTGTGCAATATACGTTACACTGTCACGTGTGATAAGAATATTAACTCCAGAATAATAATAGAGAAGAAAGCAGCAAAAATTCTGCACAGTATATCTTCCTCATTTGGCGCTACAACTTGATGTGGATCTTGGGGTGCTCAAGTGTTTTACTCCACTCCTTTCTGACTCTTGCTTGTTTCTTCCCGTTCTTAATATTCATAATTTTTAGGTCCTGAAACACGTCGTCTTCCCATTTGACTCACGGTCTTCCTTCTATTCGAGTTGTTAGAGTCATCCAACTCGTGATTTGTTTAGTACTTGGGTTAGCAACCATTCTTTCTAGATGTCCAAGCCAAGCTCTCCTTCTGGATTTTACATCTATTACAGTATGTTTATGTTATATTCAGACTTCTAATACATCATTTGTTTTTCTTCTCCGTATTTATTTATTTACTTTAGTCGAGTCGAACATTTTTCTGAGAATTTTCCTCTTAAATATTTCTATCTTTTGCGTTTTTTTTTTCAGGATTCAAGTCTCGCACCCGTATGTTAGTACTGGTTTTATAATTGTATTATATAGTAGCATTTTTTACCTTTTGGACATGGTTTTGGAAGTGAAAATGTTCTTATACATGAAGTATGCTCTGCTGCCAGTTGCAATTTTTTACACAGTGTGATATGTAATAGTAATTCTCGACAATAAATAAGCAGTTTGTTTTCAGTTGGGACAATCGTTGAATGAATTACACTTTCTATAATAGTGACTTCAATCATGTTCGCCACCTAATGTAACTAGAATTTTGTTCACTTTGCTTGCAAATGTAGCTTCAAGGGAAAACTGCAATGCAGTTCACAGCAAAACGTTACAACTCACGATACTACCGGTCTTTAAATCTGCACGCAGTCGTCTGAAATATAAACGTCCTCCACCTCCAAGGTGAGACAGCCGAATCTCCTTCGTCATTGACAAAAGAAAAAAAAAGTGTGGGGAACAACGTTACTTGTTAGCCGCGAATTCACCCAAAGTCATAAGTGCATGCTATGGTGCACTGTAATTCTTAATTTGAAATTACATGTATACTTCTCATGGAATTTCATGGTTAATCTTGGCACTTATAAGTATAAAAATTTTGTACTTCATTTATATTAAATATTTTCATTCATTAAATTGGAAATTCATTACCTCTAATGAGCTTTTTAGACGATATCCGTGGCTTTCCTCCGCAGTCAGCAATCTTCCAGTTCAACCTTTCTCTTCGCAGGCCACAGACACAATAGGCGAGAATACGTTTATTCGTCGTAATTTGCGAGATCTTGTCGAAGAAATTTGTGATTGGTCGGTACATTAAAGCGAATAATTTCTGAAGCGGTGGCAATTATCTGAACTTTCTTGTGGTCAATACGTGTATTTTACCACAGGTACAGCGTTCCACAGTGAAAAGAAGTTAAGTTGCAAATATTCTAGCTTGTAAATGCGAGATAAAGGTTACAATATACCGAAATACTTCGTAGTACCAAATAATATATACTTCATGTTATTTCCCCCCCCCAAAAAAAATCTTGCAATTTGTATACCTTTACAGTTAATAATACCGTTTTCTCGATATCTATATTTATTTGTTCCTCGTATATTTTCCTGTTCTCTGCTAACTCCTAAATTTCTTGTCTTTGGGAAAAATCATATCCATAATCAAATAATTTATTATTTGTGGGCCGGTGAACTTTCTACTTATACAGGGTATCAGATGAAAATTACTTAATTTGTAATGAAACGCAACAATATTGTTTTTCGACACGGTAACATGTATTGTTAATAGTTTTTAGTTATTATTTTAAATATTCCGCGAAAATTTACAACTGAATAATATAATAAAATAAATAAATAAATGAATGTATTTATTGGTGGCAAGGCTTAGGGCATTTAACCTATATTTCCGCCTGACCATTTTCAAAGTTTTTATTACAATAGTGCACAATAAAAGGAAGTCATTCAATGAAAAATAGGTACGTAATTTGGATGAAGAGTTTGTCACATAGAAGTCAGGAGTGAAAGCAAGGGAGGAAGAGTTTGATAGAAAAGGCATGCTCACACAGCATTTGTGCGATTAAATATATTAATTTCAAATTAGGGATGTATTAAAAAGTTAATCACATATCAGATTGAACACTGGAATACTTTACTCAAATTTAGAGAAATTACCTTTTAGTGACTCAGCATGTTACATATAGAGAGGATCTGAAAAAAAAGGAAAAAAAAGAAGAAGAAAAATAAAAAATAAAATCAGTGAAATGTTAATAAGTACTACTAATTGTTTCAAAGAGATTTTGAAGAAGCTAAAATTGCGTACATATTTTTAAATTACCCCTACAAAAAACTAGAAAGGATGTGAATCTCGTCAGCATACAAGCGAAAACACATCAAGTCAAGAGTTTAAGCCCTGAGAGAAACTGAAAACATTTAAAGATAACGGTAAATGATTTTACGCGTATTTCGTATTATTATTATTATTATTATTATTATTATTATTATTATTATATTATTATTATTAATAATAATAATAATAATAATAATAATAATAATAATAATAATAATAATAATAAAATGTGCTGTAAAACAATTTGGTTATTAAATAAAGTAAAAAAATAATTTTATTTAAAATTAAATTATTATCAATTCATTTTTAGGAAATACTTATAGTTAAACTATTCCGCAAACTATCAAATTGGAAAATTTTATAAATTTAGGAAATGTTTACCGTTTAGCACATTCCCAAGACTTGAAAATCCGTTCCAACATCACTCACCCGCATGCCAAGTACTTATACTACATTTATTTACATTATAATTTCATTCAATATAACTTTCTCGATCTGTGGACACCGACGTAATCATTTAAATTAAATATATGAACATGAAAACCATTTATACTATGTTGTAAAATATATAAACAAAAAATAAAATTTGATAGGAGGAAGAAAAATTAAATTTTCATTTAGACCTTTGATCCAAATTACCATTCGTCCATTCTTAAACTAATCACAATGCCACCCACGTATATGCGTTTTTCTCTTTATATTTCTTAGAAAAAAATTAATTATTTACAATTCTCGTGACAAAATTGATCATCTCTCACGTCTGATTCCTACCACCGCCTGCAGATTTCTGTGCGTCGTCTTGCCTCTCTCTCTCACTTTCGACAATACAACTCACTTTTGCAGGTATCTTGCCTTTTACACTCCGCGTTTCTATTGGGGAGTCTCAACTGTTAAAATACTTTGTAGAAATACTTTGTTTTCTCATAAACTCATTATATATTTATTTAATTGACTTGCTGACATGAAAAGTAAGCAAATGTTTGGTAAAGGTTATTTTATTTACAGCAAGTGTTTATCAAAATTTTGTCCATTCGTATTAATCTACTTCCACATGGAAACTCCAATATTATACACTCACGTTGCCCTCCTATGACACTTTTTTCATCTCTTGCATCTAAAATATTTTTATTTTTGATCTTTTGAGATGAAATGTCTGAATTCGGAACCCAAAACAATTACCTATGACAGAAAATATCCCGAAACTTTTCACCTACAGCTCGTAACAAAAGATTCACAAGATTCAATATCATATTCTCTGTTCTTCCCTAGCATTATTTCATCAATAGTCTGACTCGGCTCCACGTCATGTGTCTTCTGCTGAAGATAGGGGCTTTCGTTTTATTTCAGCGAGTGGACAGCCTTCTGTAGGCGGTCACATTCGTCCCGGCCGACCGCACATCCAGCGAGGAAATGAAAAGAGATGCGCGCTCGTGCGGGAGCCAGACTCGGCTCTCGCAATATCCATGGGCGCGCGAGAGAGAGAGAAAGAAAGAGAGAGAGAGAGAGAGAGAGAGAGAGAGAGAGGGTGGGATGTGTTTCCGATCGCCGTTCAACTGTCATTGCGACGCGAGCGATCGCCGCCACACTGCGCATTAGTCTTTTGTCCTTTTCTCTCGATTGTCGTCGTGTTCTTTTTTTTTAGTAAAAAGGAAGCTAGCTTTCGGTTGTCTCATAAAATACCCGCGAATCTCAGTTTTTTACTTGCTTATGGCATTCAATTGGTTTTAGCAGTATTCTGGAGGCTTTCAAAAAGAATGTAGTAAATTCACGAATTTGTTGTAGATGAGTTAGTTTTTTGGTCTACGTGATATTTTACCTCGTTTCTTTAGTAATGCTATTCTTATTCATTTCTCCACGTGTATTTATTAATATTTCTCTATTTGAGTGTCCTATGTGAGTCGAAAATAAGTACTGATAAACGTGGAAGAAACGAAACTATCTCCAATAGATTTTCAACTGTCCTTCATCCTTACGTGTGCGAACCCGGTTACGTACCACGTCCAGTGTGCCAGTCTTTTAACAGTCCAGTTTACAGCACTCACCAATCAACACTTTGCAACAGTATCCCTTTACAATTAAGTTTTGATATTGAGCCACGAACACTGCATTACCTTCCGTTAAAATGAATTATTTTCGGTTTTCCAACACATGGATAATGAGAAAGTCGTCGTAAAGGCTAGTGAAGAAGCATCGAAGTTATACATTTATATTTATTTTTAAAGTTTGCTTGGAGATAATGCACGGTGGCAAACATGATTACAATTAGAAGTTGAACACACATGAGTTCTAATCAATTATATAATTATCACTATATGTAGGTACATTTTGTTTGACGTCTACCTTATCTAATAATTCATTTCACTTTATTTCACTTTACTATACATGGGACATTACCCTAAGCAATCTACAAAGTGCAATTCACCAAGGAGAATATGCCTGGCCTTTCTATTTATTCTAATAATTCTATTTTCCAACTATGGTCTACTCTGTTTTTGTAATTCGGTTTCTGAAATCGTCTACCAATACATGCCACTATTGTATCCACTCTGTAGATAATAATAATAATAATAATAATAATAATAATAATAATAATAATAATAATAATAATAATAATAATAATAATAATGTAGAAAGATGGTCCTTTTTAAATTTATTGGACCAAATAGGATCAATCCACGATGATAACTGGAATTAAGACGTATAATTCATATAAATTTATTGGTGCTAAACGTTTCGCACATTTGGCATGTGCCTTTTCAAAAGCATTTGACAAGCGGTTGACAATAAACATTACATTTTTATGTAGTAAAAAGCAAAGGAATAAATTAAATATACATATTGAAGATATTAATGTTTAACAACATTCTCATGTAAAGCCTTTTTTATAATATGCCGAAGGTGGCATCCAATTCGGTGGCTAAAACATTCCTATGTAAGCAACACAAATGAGATATATCAAGGAATGGATGTGCAAAAATTAGGAGTGAACAGCGGCAAAAAGCAACGTACGTTAAGGAATCAGATCTGCAATGTTTTGAATAATTCTTTAAAAAATCAAAAATCCAATGGTTTAGATAAATTTATAATAAACCTTTATAGCAAAACCAAAAATTTCCTTAAATGCAATAAAAATATATTCATCACTACTGCTGATAAAGGAGCTGTTACAGTCATCATGGAAAAGCATGATTACATTAGTAATAGTTTAATACTACTACAAGATACCAATACTTATAAAACTATCCCAAAATATAATACTAAATCCTTGCAAAATAATATTAATACAATAATTAATAATTGACACAAGAAACAATACATTTCTAATAATGAAAAAAATTCACTAATATGTCACAATGGAATCATACCGAAATTATATACGTTACGAAAGATTCACAAACAACTCCTATCTATGAGACCCATAATAGCAGGCATAAATAGCCCTACATATAAATTAGGCAAATTTTATCATCAAATATTAAGCCATTTTACAGGGAAAAATTCTAGTCATGTCAATAATGCTATACACTTTAAAATATGCATTAATACTATATCCATACAATCTGGATACATCCTCTGCTCTTTAGATGTTAAATCTTTATATACAAACATTCCAACTGAATTAATGGATAATATTATTAAAGAACATTGGACTGACATAAATAAATACACTTCTATCCCATTAGATCAATTTTAATAGGTTTAAGAGCTATTTTAAACAATAATTCATTTTCATTTAATAACAAATTTTATTTATAAACCTTTGGATTAGCAATGGGATCTCCAGTTTCCGCTGTGCTTGCGAACCTAATTATGGAAGAAATATAAATCTTTTGCTTCTTCCAAATTAATTTTTACGTCTTGTTTTACTACAGATACATGGATGACATAATTACATGTTTGCATCAATCTAATGTTGACACTTTGGTAAATATACATAATAAATTTCACCCTCGATTAGTCTTTACCTCAGAATTAGAAAACAGCAATAGAGAAATTAGTTTTTTAAATCTTAAATTAATAGTTAAGAAAAATAAAGTTATTACTGACTGGTATCAAAAACCAACCTTTTCGGGAAGAATTCTAAATTATCTGTCCAAGCATTTGCAAGCTCAAAAAATAGCTATGGTTTACAATTTTGTGGATTCCTCACTTAATTTGGCTAATCCTGAATTTCATAACAAAAATCTAATGATAGTCAAAATATCTTTCATAACAATCTCTATCCAACATCCTTTATAGATAAATATATTCAAAAGAGATTGATGCATAATTTACAAATCAAAAACCACCAAAAATAATTTACGAATTCTCTTTCCATTTTATGAACCAGTTAACAATAAAATTAAAACATGCTTCAAGAAATACAATCATTTATAAAATTTATAAATCATCTATATATTTAAAAAAATAAGGTATTTTGCCATGGCTTCGTTTGGAGCTTCTACTGAACCGATTGTAGTATTTTTTTCTTTAAATGAAAGAATGTGATCCCTAGATGTGTTATCAGATATTGTTTGTGTTGATTCACCAACATTTAGTGTGTAAATTAATTAATAAAATATTTCTTTAATAGTACGCTTATCAATAGTCAATTGTTTTCTCCCAAAGGGTGGCTGTTTCAAAATCGATATATATGAGTCGATGGTGGTTCTTGGTGGTTCATGGTGGCCACGGTGTAAGATATATCTTACACCGTGTGGTGGCTCTGTTTGATGTTTTGTTTTGATTGTTGAGATTAGTTTACAATTCATCAAGGTTTTGTTTCAGTGTAATTATTGCGTTGTGGCGTTGACAGTTTGCATGTATTTGCTTTTGTGGTGTATTTTGTAGAGAACATTCGGACAGTGTGTTTTGCTCGGTTGAACTGAAGTAGTGAAGTTGTTCACAGGTTATGTCGAATTCCGAATCGTTGCCCACGCGCCCCAAAAGACGCAAACGTACATTAACTGGACGCGGGGAAAGAGAAATTCAGCGTAAGTGTCGTGATAGTGAGGTCATTTCGTTTTCTGCTGCGTCGTTGTCTATAAAATGTCAGTTTTGTTCTGCTTTGCACTTCGCATGTGAGAGAAATTCTGCAAACGAGTTTACTCTGTGTTGCTTAAATGGGAAAATAAGTTTACCTTCAAGCAATATGCCAGAAGAAATCAAAATTGTTTATAGGACATGATGACACATAAAAAAACTTTAGAAATAATATCCGTCAGTATAATAGTGCTCTTTCTTTTGTGCAATTTGGCGCCGATATTGCATTGCCACTTGGCCATGGGCCATACGTGTTCAAAATTTTGGGAACTCGCATCACAGAATATCTTCGTTATACCCTGAAGATCCAAACAATGCAACGTATTGTGAACATTAGTCTGGGCACAGTATTTTACATTTATCTCAGATCTCACCGTCAAATTTTGACGGGTTTTCACTAGTTAATAATAAACATAATTGCTTTTTGCCGCTGTTCACTCCTAATTTTTGCACATTCATTCTATGATATATCTCATTTGTGTTGCTTACATAGGAATGTTTTAGCCACCAAATTGGACGCCACCTTCGGCATATTATAAAAAAGGCTTTACATGAGAATGTTGTTAAACGTTAATATCTTCAATATGTATATTTAATTTATTCCTTTGGTTTTTCCTACATAAAAATGTAATGTTTATTGTCAACCACTTGTCATATGCTTTTGAAAAGGCACATGCCAAATGTGCGAAACGTTAAGCACCAATAAATTTATATGAATTATACGTCTTAATTCCTGGTATCATCGTAGATTGATCCTCTTTGGTTCAATAAATTTAAAAAAACATCTTTCTACAATATTAAAACGGCATCAACACGAATATATTCAACCATTCTAATAATAATAATAATAATAATAATAATAATAATAATAATATTAATAATAATAATAATAATAATAGTAATAATAATAGTAATAATAATAATAGTAATAATAATAATAATAATAATAATAATAATAATAATAATAATAATAATAATAATAATAATACCGTATTAATAGTAAAGATCTAAATGAAATAATCATATATTTGTGAAGAATATAAGTAATTATATATTTTTTATGAATAATAGAAAGATTGTCTAGTGCTTTTGCAAGTAGTTTTGTTCCAACCTACTATAGTGCGATTCACAAAGGAGTATTTGCATGTAAAAATTCTTTCTATTTCTTCTGTCTGGGACATTATTTCCCAAATATGGTCTACTCTGCTTTTGTAATTCGGTTTCTGCGTATGTGTGTGTTTAGTCGCGCTGCCTGTACAGAGATTGTACTCCTCAGCATGTGTGTGATTTTATCATGGTGCAAAAACAATCATTCTTATCTCTCCATCCCACAAATGAACTGGTGATAGGAGAGAATGGCGTATGGGAAGCGTGAATGGATGAGTGATGTTTTAGACATGAGAAGTCGGGTTAGTTTGTTAGGTCTAGGATTTAGAGAGGTTATTTTGTTAAAGGGAGGGTATTGTGGGAGGAGGTAGGTTTCTTAATTAAGGTGGAGGAGGTGATCACAGGTTATTTTAATTCAGGTGTAATTTTAGGGCTGGGAATATGTCCGATGGGTGGTTTCGTTAAAGGGGTTTTAGATGGGTTATTTTGTTTGAGGGTACTGCGTCGCGATTGGTTGTTTTGTTAAGGTATTGGTAAGACTGCATATGGTGCTTGAGATTGGTGGAAAAAGGGTGGAATTTCTGGATTTTGGGGAACTCACGTCGTTTAGTAGAGAGGTATGTCATTTCAGAAGTTTTATAAAGTCGTGAATGTAAGTGCTGGTTGTCCAGGTGCCTGGTCGTATGGTCTACGTAGCTATATTGTGGGAGAAGGTGGAGGTAGGGTGAATATGTCACGCGGGTGGCGCTTCCTGTTGTGAGGGATGGTTCTGTTTATGATATGACGATGAGGTTCGACAAAAGCAGAGAAGGAAGGATTGTACATTGCTTCTAGCAGTCGTTTCCGTGCAGTGTCGTAGGTTTCTGTCGCAAGAGGTTTAATGTCGTGCTGCGTTTTAATGTCGAGGTAGCAGTCGTCAGATGCGGGTCTGTAAGTGAGTCTGATTATTCTGTTTTCCAGTCTGGTCAGCAAGTTATAGTTTGATTGGAAAGTCGAGGCCCATGTTTCAGCGCCATATGTCGCTATTGGCTTGATGTACGTATGGTATATGTAAAGTTTGGTTTTGTGTTTAACGTTCTTGTTTGTCATGATGGGCAGTAAGGCATTGATTGTCCGGTGTGCTTTTTGGGTCTTGTCCTTGATGTGTCGCGTCCACAGTAGTTTACAGTTGAATGTCAGTCCAAGATACGTCACTTCTCGTTTCCATGGAATGTCCACGTCATTGATTTTAATGGGGCTATTGCTGGATTTGCTCTTTTCCATTGAAATATGAGCGCTTGACATTTGGATGCGTTGATTGTTATTTGGTTTTCTCTGGCCCAGACTGTGAGAAGGTTAGCGGCTTGTCGTAACATAACATTATGCCATTTTAGTCGTGTGGTTGGTAACAGTATATGCCAGGTCGTCTGCGTATAAATAGTCATTTACATTGTGAGGTACTGGTATGTCATTGATGAAGATGTTGAATAGGGTAGGAGACAGAACAGCGCCCTGAGGGACGCCGGCTTGGATGGGATAGGAAGAGGAATAGCATGAAAGGTGTCTTACACGGAAGGAGCGCAGGGAGAGGTAGTTTCTCAAAAAAGACTGAAGGAATTCTGGGATGTATGGTTTTATTTTGAGAAGGAGGATCTCGTGGTTGACTGAGTCAAAGGCACTGCTGAAGTCTGTAAATAAGGCAGGGACGTCACATGGATATTGTAGGGATGTTGAAACGTCTAGGGCAAGTCGTAGAGTCTGTAGTACCGCTGACCTATTGTCTCTGAAACCAAACTGTGTTTTTCGTAATACGTTAGTCAGAAGTGGTGTCATTCGTCTGAGTAAAAGTCGTTCAAATAGGTTGCTGGAAGTGGGTAAGAGATTGATTGGTCTGTAGCTGCTAAGTTGTTTATGGTCTTTGTTTGGTTTTTGGATCATAATGACGGTGGCATGTTTCCAGATGGAGGGGTAGTGAGATAGACGTATGCATGCGTTGAAAATGACAGTCAAATGGTGAGTCGCATTGTGAGTCAGATGTTTTAGTGCAGCCGTCTGAACTCCATCGGGGCCTGCAGCTTTTGTCGGGTCAAGAAGTCGAATTTCGTTTCGTATTTCATTGTCAGTATAAGTCCACAACTGTTGCTGAGCAGTTGGAAGTGGCGGGGTTTTGAAGAAATTAAGGATAGCGGAAGAAGGGAGTGGGGGGTTGGTTTCTGGAAATTTGGAGGAGTGGAATTGGCCGAAGGCTTCAGCAATGACCTTGGGATCGTATGTGAGGGTGTTATCTGGTAGCATTATGGGAGAGATAGGTTGTGGGGCTGCCTTCATGGTTTTAATTATTTTCCATAGTCGGTCGGGGTGTTTTAAATTTGCGTCCCGTATAGTCTTGTCCCAAGTATTTCCGTGGTGTTGAGTCAGTTTGTCGTGGAGTGCACGTTTAAATTGTTGGTAAATGGTCTTGTCCTCTTTTTGTCTTGTTCGGTAGTAAAGTCTTTGTGCTCGTCTTTTTTGTCTAATGAGGTCTAGGAGTTCATTTGGAAGGTTTTGGAAGTGATGTGGCGAAGAATATAATGTAGATTTGCGTATGGCGGATTTGATCTGATGGTTGAAGTGGTCTATGGCTTTATCTACTTCTTGGCAGGTACTGAGGGATGAAGATGCTTGAAGTTTTTCCAGTTTATGGTGCGAGAAGGGTGAGTGGGCGGGGCTAGAGAGTAAGGCGTTATATGAACCGTGAAGATTATTGGTAGATAATCGGATATTAGCTCGTGGCGGGGGTAGGGGTTCGTGACGATGGTGGATGTGGAGTGGATTACAAGGTCGAGGATGTCGTTTGGTTCGTCGTTTATCATGTGGGTAGGTTCCTCAGGTGCGAGAAGGTTTAAGGTAGGTCTGGTTAGGAGGTAGTTATGTAGGTCTCGACCCGGTTGGTTGTCGTACTTGCACCCCCAATTCGTCAGTTTAGCGTTCAAGTCGCCCGCTATAATATAGGGTGTGCGTCTGTCAGTTAGTTGGTCCAAGTCTGCTGCTTTCAGTCTGCTGTAAGGTCTGTTATACATTGAAACGATTTTGATTGGTCCTAATTTTGTTCCTATTTGAATAGAGGTAGTTTCGAAAGAGGTACTGGGAGTCGGAAGAATGGTATGTGGGATCGTATTCCGAATTAAGATGGCTGTTCCTCCGCCCATGGTTATTGGCCGGTCTGTTCTGTATATGAGGAATTTGGGGATGGAGAAATGTTGGTTAGGTTTCAACCAGGTTTCCTGAATAAGAAGTGCCCCGATGGAGTAGTCGTCAAGAAACTGCCTGATTGAAGCTTTTTTGTCGTGTAGTCTGCCTTGTGCATTCCAGGATGCTACTCTTAAGTAGTGTTGTCTGTTGTTCTGCCTGTTTAAAACAGTTCGCATATTTTGGTCGCAGCAGTCAATAGTTTCGTGAGTATGTCCTCGGGTCCTTTAAAAATATTGATAATGTCTTTTATTATCTGGATGATTCTGGTAATATTGTTGTTCTTGATGAAGTCGATGATGTCTTTTAGGGTGTTGCTTGTGCTGTTGCCAGTTGTAGTCGAAGAATCCTGGTTGTCAGTTCTGTTCGCAGTGGTATCCGCGAAGGTTCTTCCGTCGAGTCCGGGGAAGGATTCATGGGAGAAGTCTGGTGGGGGCTGGTTGGTGCGATTACTATTTCTGTCTCTTAGTCTGGCGATTGCTTGTAGTCGGGAGTTGTTGGCGAGTTGGAAAGCTGCACAGCTGGGCCAGGATGCTTCATGGTTTTGTGAGCAGTTGGCACATTTTATAAGGGTGCTGGTGCAAATGACGGTGTCGTGTGATTCTGCGCATTTGCCGCAGACCCATTTCCTGGAACAATGATTCTTGGTATGCCCAAACTGTTGGCACCTGTTGCAGCGGGGGATCCTGTTATTATTTTTGTAGGAGTCAATTCTAATACTATAGTATGACACATATTTGATTGTTTCCTTTATTGACGGTATCAGGTCCTTGTCCGTCTCACATACATATAGTCCTAGATGTCTTATGGTTTTGTCTTGTTCCATTTTCTGCATTTCTGACAAATGGTATATGGGAAAGCTGTATGTGTCGCGTATGTCAGTCAGTAGGTCCTGTGTGTTTAAGTTCGGGGGTAATCCTTTGATAACGAACTTTTCTCTAGGAGTAGCTACTGCACGGTGATAGAAGTAAGTAGGCTGGTCAAAGAAGTAAAGTTTCCGTATGTTGCTGTCCTGTTTAATAAACTCGAGTCTTTGTCCCACTTTATAGTGGGCGGTCATTGTTTTTGGTTGTATAATCAATTGGGCCTTGTTGCAACGTGCGTCAATACTGTTTTTGGTCCATTCATTTAGGTCTTTCACAAGGGTCTTACAGTCTATGATCTTGTTGAGATCCAGGTGGTAGGCTCCGATTCGGGGTTTTAATCCGGAAGTCAGTCTGATGGGGTTTTTAGTGTCATGTGCGTCATCTGTGTTGTCATCATGGTTATTTGTTGTACCGGAAGGTCCTGGTCCTGTTGTCTGTCCTTGGTCCTGAAGCACTGAGAAGCGATTATTCATAGAAATTGGAGGTAGTGGTGGAAGGGGAGTGCGCGCGAATTTTGTAGGGAATTCGTAGGTTTTTGCCATCCTCTCCTAGAACTTTGCTGCCTGGTTGTCCAGCCTTGGGCGTCGGTTTGCCCTTGCCTTTGCCTCGCGGCTCCGCGGGGTACTCGTCCACTACTTCCATGTCACTGTCTGACATACCGCAGGCATCATGTAGTAGTTTTGTCCTTTTTTGATCCCTCGTGTTGGTGAGATCATTCTTTCGTCGATCGTCGTGCATTGTTTGTTTTCTGGTGATGGCTGGCCTTATCGGCAAGTGACTTTTGTCCAATGGTTCCATTTTTGCCGGCTGCTGCTGCAGCCGCGCGGCGTTTGTCCTTCACCAGAAGTGTAGTCTCTTAAGCCAGTGAGGTTCGTAACTCTCACCCGTATCTTGTTGTAGGTTCACTGGTAGTCTTGGCCTAGTCAGGCTAGAGGTGCCGTTGTCGATCACGGTTCAGTTGTCCGCTAGTCCCAGGGGCGTTGTCAACGTCCGCGTCGCCGTTGGTACCGGGTCGTAGTATCCGGGGAGGGCCATGTGTCCGAAGTCCGTGAAGAGAAGCCAGGGATGAAGCCGGGTGTCCGAATTCCGTGAAGAGAAGCCAGAGATGAAGCCGGGTGTCCGAAGTTCGTGAAGAGAAGCCAGGGATGAAGCCGGGTGTCCGAATTCCGTGAAGAGAAGCCAGAGATGAAGCCGGGTGTCCGAAGTCCGTGAAGAGAAGCCAGAGATGAAGCCGGGTGTCCGAAGTCCGTGAAGAGAAGCCAGGGATGAAGCCGGGTGTTCGAAGTCCGTGAAGAGAAGCCAGAGATGAAGCCGAGTGTCCGAAGTCCGTGAAGAGAAGCCAGAGATGAAGCCGGGTGTCCGAAGTCCGTGAAGAGAAGCCAGGGATGAAGCCGTGTGTCCGAAGTCCGTGAAGAGAAGCCAGAGATGAAGCCGTGTGTCCGAAGTCCGTGAAGAGAAGCCAGGGATGAAGCCGGGTGGCCGAAGTCCGTGAAGATAAGCCAGGGACGAAGCCGGGTGCCAGGTAGTCCAAAATCCGAAGAGTAGTCCAGGTCGATAGCACAATCACTAATATAACTCACTAAATCGGTACTCGCACAAAAAATGATCCTGTGAAGTATGATTCTCTAATTCGGTTTCTGTAATTATCAACCCATATCTACCCCTGTTGTGACTTCCCTGTATACCTCGTACAATACATTTGAAAGTGCTAGTTCCATTCTCGTAGCTAAGAACTCCCACATTTCTATCAACTGCCCAGCCCCTGGTTTACAAATTTCTAAGGGTTATTTTTTATTTTTATCAAACGATTCGATTTCCCCTTTTCTTTATAGGTCCCAGCATACCGCTCCGTAGGACGAACAAGTTTAGTATATCCTAAGGATCGGGTATTTTAATTACTCGTTATTAGAATATGCTTTTCACAGAGCAAAAGCGCCATCCAGGATTTTTGGTCGCATTGTTGAAGTTATCCCACCAACCAAAATCAATTCACAGAATCCCAAACCTTAATACTTACAGACTTTCACACGTGGTGTAACATTAGTTACTAACTTGTAATTAGAGTGTTTATTCGAATGAGTCTTGGTAAAGCAAATTGCTTTACAGTCCAATCGATCGTTTAAAATTGATTTAACATATTTAAATTGATTATAAATAAAATTGGTTTCAGATATTTGAAAATATTGATTCAGGGTTTACAACTTATCTTTGCTGTTTTCTATTTCTGTTACGTTTAAGCTTTCCTCACCCGCCTTTAAGTCTTCACTTCTTTGTTGTACTACTCAGGATCTGAATTTAACGATAGGATTTTGGTATGCTAAATTTCGCTAATCATTCTGACATGTATTTAAAATTTGTCTATTCTAGTGCTGCTGGCACTTTCCCAAACAGTTTTTTTTTACAAACTTCAAATTCAGATCTGTAAATCATTTTCCTGATATTTAAATTACAGCTGCTAGGCACTTAAACGACTCGAATACAAGATTGATTAAAAAATTGATGATATCCGGCACGTCAACTACTGGGGTCATTAATCCCGTAAGAGTAGTGCATGTTTCATCGGGAGGTGGCAGTGATCTCTCTCTAGATGGAGATATTCGGCGCCGACCTACCGTCACCTAGCGGCTTTTTTTCCGCAACCAGGTATCTCCCACTAGCAGGGCACCGGCCCAGCCGGGACACGTTCCAAGTTCCCGACCGGTCCCCCGGCATGTGTTGTAGTGTATGTGTGTGTAAGGAGTGAGGATAGGACAAGGAAGAGGAAGGAAAGATTGCGCGCGGTCCGTGGCCCGTTTGTTAGAGTACTGCTCCGGCATTCGACTGGTGTTGATCAGAGAAACCACGTAAAACTACCGATCAGAGTAGCCGATCGATACAATTCTCCTCCAAACAACGACTGAATTCGAAAAGCTAGTGTCGAAAATCCTGCCACTGTCGGGACTCAAACCTAGAACCTTCCGGTCAGAGTCACTGCAATAATATCAGTTGATGCACTGAGCTACCGCTCCTGGTCCGACAACAACAGATATGCTTTGCTTCTTTATAATGTTTGTAACAGTAACCTTAACAGTAACAGTAACAGAAACTTTATAATGCTTGTAAGCTGACCCGCCTTATTCAATTATTTCCAAAAACATAAGGACACGCATGGTGGAAATACATGAATGAGTTCGTCCGGCGCACCGACTTTTGTTCGTTCTGGTCACCACTAGTGTCACGAATCACGTGACCACAGCACTGGCACTTCGTTTGAAAATACAGTCCAGACGCTGGCCGCTATGTTGCATGGAGAGCGAGTAGTGTTGAGAAACATTTTGAAAGTGATACAATTTTCAACGGTAACCAACTAAAAATAAAACGATGAAGGTGTAGTAAACATTTAATATTTAAAAGAAATGCTTCATAAATCTGTTTCAATGTGTTGTAATGAGGTGATAATTTTGGTATCTGGCTGCATTTAAAATTCCGGCTAATATTGTGACGCTAACTGGTGTCTGATACTCATTGGATAAAGTTGGATACAATGCGCAAGAGCCCCCTCCCCCCCGAGTACACGGAAGATTGGAAATGCGGAGTTGTCATGATAGTTCCTCATGTTGCCAAACGTAGCGAGAGGCATGAGACTTACTATCATTGCTGTTGCACAGTAATATTGCAATTGTAAAACTGTTTGCATAAAGAATTGCTATATTATAATTACGCAGCAATATTTTTATGATCGATAAAATGTTGTTTTATTCGAATTTTTTAATTAGAAATAATTTATTTACATTATATACTTAGAATGAGTGAGGTTAAGGGCTTTGCACGGCACTATCTACCTGGTATACTGTTACTTGAAATAAACGGGTCTGGGGAGAATTATTTGACTCGCAAATCAATTTTTTACAAATAAGGGCACTTCGATGACATAGTAAATTATTATCGCCAAAACAGTTTGATAACTACTTACAACATTTGGCACGAAGAGTCAAACGCGCAAAACAAATTATAGAAACGACACAGCACATCTAACTTGGAGATGTTCCTGGAGATTTTTCTTCGCGCAATACGCGCCTACGAGCTCTTGAAAGAGCGAGATGTTAGATTATGTGTGTTAATTGACATATCCGCTGTTGCAATTTTATACGCAGTGAAGTATCATATTGGCAACATGGGGAACTTCCACAGAATACCGCGCATTGCCGTTCATCCAACTTTGAGATGAATCAGAACTGAATGAGATGGCTCACAACGTCAACTGATGTCACTGCACCGCCTCTGATCGGAAGGTTCGAGTCCCGAAGGTAGCAAGATATTCGGCACTAGTTAGATACCTGGGTTGAATTAAACCGCCGTCTCGAGAACAATTGTATTGGCAAGTTCTATGATCAGCAGTTTTCCGTGGTTTCTCCTATCAATTCCAGGTGAATACCGGAGCAGTACCCTAATAAACAGGCCAGAGAGAACACTGACACTTCCCATGGTAGAAAGATGCACTTCAATTTCGAGGCTAATGACCAAAGCTGTTGCCCCTGGAAACAAGAAATAATCAATCTATTATTACAACTTCGACAATGTGGCTGTGCTCTCAAGCGCGTGCATTCCGTTCTCTTTCTGGGAAAGAGAAGAGGAATATTGATAAGAGTAATTCGAGCACAAAACATGTATTGCACTTTTCATATGACTTCAGATGAAGGTACATATATTCTGGAACGGAATTCTGTTCAACCTTAACAAAGCAAGCTGAAGTTAATTAATAAATAATGAAATGTGTATTATATAATTATGAAGTTCTATATATATTTCCATAGTTATGTGTGATCAACGTTGTGCTATATTTACATTTTATATTTATTTGCATACACATCCAAATATGGTTTAGAGTTATTGACTTCTTGAAGAAAAGTAACCGATTTTCATTTATAATCAGATTGATATTTAGTGGTATTCTATTAAAGTTCATTATTGACGACCCCAAATCGCGAGTATTTATGGCTAGAACCAAACAACGGTCCAGCAATTAAGGGAGAAGTAACAACTATAAATGCAGAAATGAAGGATCATCAGTCAAACGCCGACTACTTTCGTACTACCCACTGCCCAACTATTTAGATTACGTTGAGTTATGCTACATTAGCTTACATATTCGCCTTTACATTTCTGACTTTGTGAGCTCGTTCGCGAGTTGCCGGCGAGTGCTCGTTCTGCAAGAGCGGAGTTTCGCCAGCCCTGCCAGAGCGTTAGGGTATCGGTGTCGTTCTCTACTCTATACATTTATTAACTGAGAGTGATTGGGGTGTCAATAAAGAAGGATGCATTAATGCTTGTGGCCAAAAGAATGTCAGTGGTAGAATTTCAGCCAGACGCTGTGTCATTCAAGAAAGGGTAAACACGAAATACTGAAAAAGTCCTAGCTTACCTCGTTGGAGTCGAGAAACATACATCAAAGAAGCTCGTCTCTGACTTTTTCATCCAAACAATCTATCCAAATAATTCAAGTTATTTTCAAATGTAATATATAAAACACAAAACGCTTCATTTTTCATCTGAAATTTGAATCTAGGATCTTCCAATCTATCAACCTTCGGCAGCGAAATGCACAGGATCATGAATAACCGGTGCCGTTAATCACAGCGCAATCCAGGGATGAAATGCAGATCATTGGCACTCTCGAAACGGCGCTTTAGTTGGTCAACAGGCAGAATGCCAATCGGAAAACGCGTGTGAAAACGCGTGGAAAATCATGACGCGATGCGCTCATGAAACCATTTCACGCCCAATTGAACACCACTGCATACCAATACCACCGGCACAAAAGCGGCGCGTATGCAAATCACAGAATATTGAGTTCCATAATTAAGTTTAATCAACGAGCGGAGGAGAGAATCAATTTATTATCACTGTATTAATTTATTCGTTAGCCGGGCAAATAAAAAATCTTTTTGGAGAATTGACGTGACATAGTTGCATAAACTTCGTTTCAAATTGATGTAATGGCATGATACGCGAAGGTTGGTTTGGTTTATTAAAATGCAAAATACTGGAAATTTCTTGCAAATTAATCCTCTCTTTATGCATCATACTTAGAAAATAAATGCACCACCTCCTTTAAAAATAACTTCTATTCAAAATGAGTTATTCTTAATAGAAAATGAATTTTATCCACTTTCATTATTTACAATCAAGTTTTACAAAACAAAAATCAGTTTCGTAATAAAATAATTTATTCGAACAGAAGCATTCTAATAAAAAATGGCCCTTTATGAACAACTACATTCATAATTACTATTATTAGAACAAACGTGTTTTAATCAGACTAAAAACCGCAAAAGAGTTCTAATCTGTCACGGACTCCAATTAACTACTACCAATATTAGCCTCTCATCATACACAGAAAAAATTGTCATCATAACATCTTATTAACATACTCCATTGGTAATTAATTTCTGCCTAAAGTCTTATTTGACAATTATCCAATGTTATTTTGTAATGTTCTAAGATAATTATTTCATATATAATTATTGTGACATTTTTCTATAAGTGGAATATTTTCTGTGCTTAATGTACTTGTATGTTACATATTGACGAATCAGTCTGTGCGCAATTTTCTTTCCTAAGCAGGTATAGTATCTGTGATGCCAATACATTTCACTGGATAAGTGGAGCTAGGAATAATCAAGATTGGAGAATGTCGAGGAAAGATAAACGATTATGTATGAAATAACGATTCACATGCGTGACGGTATGAGGTGACAGCTTGGGAAGCCAACGACGCCACAATTCTATGGAGAAAATATTCATAGCTTGCAGGTTTTGGACCTCTAGCCTTTGGCACTTAACATTTGGACCCAAAAATCCCCGCGCCATCAAAGGTTTCTTAAAATATAATATACTTCATACACATTGACTGTAAGAGTTTTTATTTTTTCAAATTTTTTTGACTGAAACAATTCTATGGAGAAAATATTCATAGCTTGCTTGTTTTGGACCTCTGGCCTTTGGCACTTTACATTTGGACCCAAAAATCCCCGCGCCATCAAAGGTTTCTTAAAATATAATATACTTCATACACACTGACTGTAAGGCTTTTTATTTTTTCAAATTTTTTTGACTGAAACAAATTCATCAACAACACTTCAAAATAATCCTCAAATTACTGGCGCTAACAAGCAACAGTACATACTTTCTGGAATTCTCTGTATCTATTGATTTTTTGGTAAATTCAGTGAGCACAACGAAAATAGGATTTGCACCGTTTTTTATTAGTGTATGTCTGTTCTTATAAGCTCTATCTGAAACAAAAATTGGAAATTTGGGGCATTTTTAAGAAAATGTTGAAAATGTTCTTAAAGCTTCATAGAAAGTATCCCACAAAACAAAAAATTGATTTTAAATTCAAGAGGCCGTAATATCAGTCAAATAGCTCGGGATAATATTTTTTAGGAAAATCCTGCCACGAGTTTCTGTACTAGCGTTGTTCACAGGACAGACGGACAAAAAAAAGTTTTACTGCATATCAATTTGTCAGTATCAACGACCCGCAAAACATCTATTTTGACTACACATCGTGTGAGGGAAGTAATTTACTAGATATAGGATCAACATTTATCAACTTTTTCGGTATCGGGGACTTACAATACGATTTTTATGACGATCAATCGCAATTTTTTCTGCAGAACTTCATAGAATTCTCTATTCTACGTATGAAGTATACGAGAAAGTAAATTCTAACCAATCAGAATTGCAAAATTTAGTCATTGGAGTTTTTTTTCCTTTATTGCACCCGAACAGTGGATAAACCACTTTACAGGTTTGAAATTGAGTACAAACACTAACCAAATAATACCATAATAACTGAAAAAGCACCGAGGTACTTGCAAAATAAACCAACTCAACCCAATCTCACTTGTGAGAGGGAATCCCCTCTGGGAACCTCATTTATAAGGATCTTATGCACAGGGCAGTGGTGTGAAGGGAGTGGGAAAGGGGGCGGGGAGCGAGCTTAGGATTACGTGTTAATGATGTTTACGGAGGTCTGAATTGATCTTTGGGAAGGTGGGATTTGATTCTGGTTGGACCTTTACTGGATTTTCCCAGTTCGTAAAGTCTGGCACCGGGAACTAGGTTTAGGTTGGAGAAGAATTTTTTTGATAATGATGAAATGTGGTGGGTAATGGTATCGATGTTCAACTCTCTATGGAGCTGATTATTGGATACATACCACGGTGCGTTAACCGACGTTCGGAGGATCAGTAGGAGTATTGGGATAAAAAGCATCTTTGAAATGGTTGGCAAGCATTTCTAATTTGTCTACTTCCGAGTAAGAGATTCCAGAGTTGGCTGATAATGGGGGGATTGCTTGGTTGGGGTGGGAGAAATGACGACAGAGTTTCCACAAATATTGGAGTTTTTATCAATATTTTGAAGAAGGTTTTGGAAGTTCTGATAGCGAAACTTACTTAACTCTTCGTGAACTTTCTGCGTCATCTCATTTAACGCGGTTTTTAATTGGGGTAGCCGGAGAGTTTGCCATTGTCGTCTTATATATCGCTTATGTCTAATAAGATTCAGGATGTTGGGTGGAAGCGGATTTGATTGGGGGGTGCCTCTGGTGGTTGTAATTGGGTGTAGCCGTACTTATTGCCGTGCAGATGGTGTTGCCGAAGAAGAAATAGCTGAATCGACTTGATCTGGGGTTTTTAAGAAAGGTGGTATGGGGGTGGATGTCGAAAGATACTCTTCGAATAGATTCAAATTGATATTCTTATGGATACGTTGATTGGGGTGATTAGATACTACGAGATTAGCATCGCAGGATAGAAGCACCGGGCAGTGATCCGAGTTTGATTCTGCTAGAACTGATTGAAATAACGGTTTCGTAAAATTTTTGCAAACTGCAATATCTAGGATATCCGGAAGGATGCGGCGATTATACGGATAATGTGAGGGTTCCGGTGGAGCAGAGATAATTAAATTATTATTGATAGCATATCTGGGTAAGAAATTTCCATTCGGGGTGCATGTTCTGCATCCCCATGCGGAATGTTTGGCGTTGAAATCGCCTATGGCTATGGTTGTAGTAGGGTTAGAAAACAGAGTATTAAGGTGTGTTTGTTTCAGGGGGATATTAGGAGGCTTATATACTGCAGTTAATGTAATTGGCGTATCGTGTGATTGATGTAGCGCTATTGATATATTTTCAAGTCCTGGGGTGATAAACGGTGGCAGAGGATCGTGTCGAATCCGTCTTTTAATGAAAATAGCTACTCCTCCTGCTGCAGTTCGCGAAGGTCGGTCGGATCTGTACGTCAAGTAACCCAGAACATTAACCTTATCTTTCGATGTGAGGTGCGTTTCGGTGATGAAAGCAATATCTATATTATAATTATTTAGTAGATATTTTATAAAATTGATTTTGGGGATGATTCCGTTTATATTCCAGTTTAGGAGAGTGAGAGACGAAAATTTATTTTGGGACATTTTCTTGATTATTTTGAGTATTATGCAGACAAATATGGATGTGAGGCAAGAGCTAATTGAATTTGGTTGTTGATTATGGGAATGAGGGCTTTGATTACCTGGTTTATTATTTCTGAAATTATGTCAGGATGTAGAGAGGTGCTATGGAGGGAGGGGGGAAGTGGGTGTGCAGAGTTTGTTGACGGGTTTTGTGAATAAGATGGAAAAATATTTTGTTGAGGCGGGGGAGGGGAAAAGTTTTTGTGGAGCTGAGGAGGAACGTAATGTTGTGGAGGGATTCTAGACTGACGATAGTTGGTACTAGCAAGAAGTGGGGGAAATGAGGTGGGAGGAGGGGGAGGGAAACTGTTAACTGCCTGTGAATAAAGATAGTTAGATGAACTTCTTTTCATGAATGCTACTTGTCGTCTTTGGAAATATTCAAATTTGCGTGACGATGCTAGATAAGCTTGATTACAGTTAACGCAAGTGGGATTAAGTTGGGGGTTTAAGTTGCATTTACCCGGTTCATGGGAGTTAGCGCATCTTACACATTTGGAAGTTTTTTTACAGTAATTTTTAGTATGTCCGAAGTCCTGACATCTTTTGCATCTCACGATAAATGCATTACGGCGTCTGAGTTCTACTGAAACCACGGCACTGAAAAGTCTATTGATGCTAAATAGTTTTTCAAAGGTTGATCTGTCATTCATTAAAACTGCACATAATGGCATGGGAGATTTATCAAATCTCAACAAGCGGGTTACTTTGACGTTCAGAATGTCAACCTTGCTAAGTTCTTCAGTAATTTCATCTTCTTCGTAATCAATCGGCACTCCACGAATAACTGCACTAAAGATGTTAGCTGAAGGGTCTTTGAACGTGTGATATTGACACTTATTCTGATCTAGAAAGTGAATTGTTTTTCTGAAATCTTCTATTGAATTAAGAATAGTTTTAACAGAATTTCCTTTTATTTGAGTGATAAAGTTTTCTCCTATCTCGGAGGTTAATTTACTGATGAGTTCTTTATAGTTTGTAATTTTGTGAATGAATATTGGAGGTGGCTTTTTGATCACAGGCTCTTTTGGGTGAGACGAAATTTGGGGATTTTCCTCGCGGTCGTCGTCAGTCAGAGGCCCGAGCGGGGCAAATCTGTTATTTAAAGGTAGATCCATTACGCCGGGGAGAGAATTGGCCTTGCGTTTGGCGCCGGTTACCTGGAGGTTGTCGAGGCTGCGTTTCCTCGGGTCTGACCTTAGTACTTGAATGTTGTTGGCGGTTGAGTTCTGATAGAGTTGATGGTGATACATTGCAGAGACATCAGGGAAGGGATGCCCCCTAGGGGGGCCTGGATTGGAGCACTATGTAGCACTATGAAAACTTTTGAGCACTAGTAGAAATAACCACTGCACTGAATAAGTTTGGTTATGCACGAGTTGATAGAGACTGACTGTTCGTCGCGCAGTTGTGCAAGCACCTCTGCGGTCGGCGCAGGAACGACACTAAGTAAAGAAACTTCGCTAGTCGGCGCTAGTTGAGCTGTACGGTGCGGAGCGATCCGCACAGCACGACAGTCGACGAGAGAATGAGTCATTGGAGTGATTCTGAAGTTAAGGGACGGGCAACAATGTAGCTAAACGTAGGCTGTATTCTCACCAAAATTGGTATTCCCTTATCTATCTCGCTAATGTCACGGTCTAGCTTAAATGCAGCGTAATATACTTAAAAAGGCAACATAGGGCCAATTTTCACTGTTGATTCTTACTTTTCGAAAATTGATACAGAGTGAAATGCTTTAGACTCCCTCATACAACTTCATTATTGAAATCATATTTTTACTTTCTCGTCTTACGAAGTTCTTCGTGAGAAGAGAACGTTTCGTAATATTGCGCCGGAAAATGGGAGTTTTTTTCTTCAAATGATAGTTGTGGCTCACAGTTAGTTATTTAATTAATGTGATATATACTTTGAAGGTAAATAGCTTGAGTAACTTAGAAAATAAATTTTGAGTGAAATAAGAGCGATTTTAAAACACGATTTACTCAAAAATAGCTCTACAATTTTCCTTTAAATTTCTTGTATTGATAGTGCTGAATGAACTAAATAACATATTGGAAACGATATTTTGATGTATTGTTTTCATTCTTCAAAAAGTACAGAAATTGGTTTTTAAAAATATATCTCACGTCGTTAAAATTTACATTATAGATG